>BMAO01030724.1:0-92665 GCA_019973975.1 Trichonephila clavata | reverse complement strand
CTCCATTTTCTTTTTTTAAAAAAAGAGTTTGCAAGTAGTCGAATATTTTAAAGCTGTTTTCATACCTTTGGGATATTCCCTACAAATTTAAAAAATGCTAATACAGAGAAAAATGAAAATATTCGGGACCGGATTTATTGAAATGATAGCGGTCCGTTATGATTCCTGTGCATCGTGCAGTAGAATTCCATTACTTTATGGTTCCGAGAAAGAGGAAAACTGGCCAGAACAATTTTCTCCTTCGGTTGCCCACGTCCAGTTTTATGGTTTTGCGAATCTGGAGGCGCAATCATGGATTGAAGGGTTCCCTCAATAACTATCAATCTTATGCTCGTTCTATAATTGATCTCCGACGAGATGTGAAACGTGAACCTGTTTGCTCTGAGCCATTTAATCTTTTTCTGAATCATTTTCTACGTTTCTTTTAGAGCTTCTGCTTTCTTTTTTTACTTGACTTATATTCATTGGCAGGGAAATAAAACAAATTTACACCAATACGCTTTTATATATTTCGTTCTGGAGTACAGGGCCCCCCTCATAATGAAGAATTATCTTTTAAATGAGATTCATTCATTATATATTCATACATACAAACATATGTGTGTGAGTACACATAACTTACAATCCATACAAAATACATCAAATAAGAACATTCCAGAGGAACATTTTCATGCAAAAAGTTTTAGGTAATCTTTAACCCTTTAACTGGTTTGCCGCATAACGTTCGGTCTATCTAAAGTTGGCCTCAACCGTTTACCCGTACGCTGTTCGGGAATTGATATTTCTTCTTTTTATCTTGGATTTGCACATATTTTATTCTTATAGTGAGATTATTTGTTCTAGAGTCTTTAAGAGATACACTTTGTCCATGGCACTGAAATATTCATGATATGGGATTTTCTTTCTGGTGAAATCGGGAATTTTTCATTGAAGAGGCAGGAATTTAGATTCTTGAAAATATTCGATTAAGAACAGGAATTGGCAAGCCAATGTGCGATTTGTTGCTTGAGAAGAAATGAAAATGGAAAGATAATCCAAAAAAGCCGATA
The DNA here is from genome assembly GCA_019973975.1 of Trichonephila clavata. Classification (NCBI taxonomy): domain Eukaryota; kingdom Metazoa; phylum Arthropoda; class Arachnida; order Araneae; family Nephilidae; genus Trichonephila; species Trichonephila clavata. The sequence goes on along the minus strand of BMAO01030724.1, from coordinate 91,616 downwards.
TTATCTCTGTATCCATTGCAATGTAAGACTTTGTACTACCCTATACTTCAATCATGTGTGCGCATATACATATGCGCGCGCACAAACACAAGATCCTCAACCGTTTGAAAAAGAGGTACGAACATGACATTTTTTTGTAAGTATGAGAGAAATTTTCTTCAGATATATCAAACATTCTGCATAGAATGCAGAGCGTATTTATAAAAAGTTAACATTTAGGCGTGTTTGTGGTCCACAATTATAAAATAAAAAATAACGTCCAAACTTTAAAATTGCAAATTAAAGTAAAATTCTTCCATTTTCGCACTCTGTTAAGTACTATGCTTAGCTATATGTAATAAAAAAATGTTCTCTTTTTTTTGGAACATTTGGAGGGGGGGGGGACTGACTTCTTAAGGAGTTAATAGTATTCTATAAAATAAAATTCACAATTTAGTGACCTAATTTGAAATTGAATAAATATTGAGTGTTTTTGAGAAGCTGTAGACATTCTAGATCAACTAGCACTAGCACTAACACTTAACTATGAATACGAAACATTTTCAAACTTTATGAGAAGTATGTTTATTTATAATGTAATAAAAGTTATTATTTTTTAATGAGCTCGTATTATGAAACAAGTGTTGAAATGTATTTAAAAGAGTTTTTTGAGAGACTGTTATAAAAGTCTAACCCAGGGGTTGGCAATCTATGGTACGCGTGCCACATGTGACACGCGGTACAATTCTCAGTTACACTCTGCACTACTCTATAAATTTGTTAATTTTTGAGCGGATGGAAGTTAATAAATTTGCCAAACATCATTAGAATTATGGATAGTTACGGAATTACGAAAAAATATGAAAGATAACTCTTAAAGAAATATTTACACAGCTATTTTGTAAATTATTGAATATCATTGCTGGAGAGATTTAATAGTTTAAAGAGAAAATTAAATGTACTCTTCTTTCCGCTTTTGGTTCGACATGTCGAAGTAAAAACTCTTTCCTCATATGAAAATATTTAGAGTCCGCAAAGAAATTGTTTAACAACTGAATGCTCAGAATCGTGTTAAATTGAAAGTGTCGAATTGATTGATATTGTAATATGAAAATAGAGCGGTGCAAGCATAAGGTTTGCAGTTTGCATTAAAATTTTTATTTATCTCTTTCTTTAAATATAATGGGGAGAAATACTTATATTTTATGTTGTCTATTTCTTATTTTAATAAATATGTTTAAAAATACATAACATATGTATAATTTCAATTTTTTAAATTTTTGTTGTAGAAATAGTTTTATTTTATATGCTGTTTATTTTGGGGTTAAGAAATATCTTTAAATGAAGCAAAATTAATATAAAATGAAACTGTAAATTTATATTATTGACCTCTATTCTCTCAGTCTGCATGCATTATCGCGAGAATCGAAATGTTTCAAACATGTTCTACTGTGTGGCACGCTGAATCATATTGGTAGATTGGTTTGGCACGCCAGAGCTAAAAGGTTGCCGACCACTGGTCTAACCAATAATATATTTATTTCAAAATTCTCCATTTTTGTAAATTTTAGAAAGCACAATCATTATTAAGATTAATAAGTTAATGCGGCCTATAATAGAATAAAAAAGGTTCACTTATATAAAGACAACTGAAACTACTCTCTTACAAGATGGGTAGGTTCCTTAAACTAAGTATACACACACGTGCATACTGTTTATAATTATTTAATAAATGCTTAACAATTACTTTTATTTCCAAATTAGAGAAAATATAGCAATAATTCATCCTCAGAGTAATTTAAGCATTAAATTTTAAGGAAGTACTTTCTTTAGACTGAATGCAATTAATAAAAACATTGGAAGAAAAATTTTTTAAGTTTATTTTTTTAAAAAAAAAAAACTTTCATTATTTCTGAATTACGCGGGCACTCTCTCAAGATCTTGTAATTTGCTTTTATAAATCCCAAAATTGGGTAAACATATGTTATAAAATACTTTATGAGGCTGGATTATATTAAAAATTGACAAGATATTTTCCATTTAAATTTAAAATAAAACTCTATTTTCCTTAAATTTCCCAAGAAAAGCATGCAAATTTTTTAAAAAAAATATGCAATAGTTATTTTTATTTGATAAGCAGAGAAAAATACTAAAAATAAACTAATTATTACAAAAGAATAGAGGGAAAAAATTATTTTTTGATGAAGAACGTAGAACGTTAGCGAACGAAATTGTTCGTAATTACATTTTCTTTCTTCTGAAGTCTGAATTTCGTTATTTTGTAAAAATTGGAAGGTTTTCGGATGTGAAAACGCATTGAATAAATTAAAAGAAAAATTTTTTGTGTGGGTGATATTCAAGTAAATATTACCTAAAATTAAAAAAAAAATGATTATTTTAACATTGAAAAAACTCGAACTTTAAAAGGTTTTCCTCATCATTATTATTATCTACATTGTAATAATAATTACTACTGATTTATAAGGCTATCATATAATAACACATAACAACTACTTAAAATTCTGGAATTTTTCAATTAAACAATTTCGAATCTATTGTCAGAAAAGAAGAGATACAATTACCGGCAAATTTTTCAGCTGTTTTGAAAGTATGTAGGTACCTTTTGTAACATATTTTACTTAAAATAATCTTGAACGGACTTAAATAACAAGAATAAACTCTTTTAAATAATTTGTATGTATCAAAACAAAATACACAGTTTATTTATTAACATAAAATTTTTCATTTATCTGTTAATTATATCAAATTATGAAATTTCAAAATGAAGAATCGAACCGACTTTATCATAAATACATACACATTTAACTCGAAATCGATTCTATGAAATAAATTTCAGCAATACTAGCATATATCTAAGTTGGATTTTTAAGAAACAATTACGGTAAACAATTTGTTTCAGCTTACAATTAAACCATAATAATACAATTAAATGTAAGAGAAGTATGTGAAAACTAAAGAACGGATTATAATTAATGTCATTCGAGACCCAGAAGTATTTTTCCAGCTTTCTGCAACTTTAACTACAAACTTTAGGCAGTATTCCAGCTTTTCTAATTGCTTGAAAACACAATTTATCATTTCTCAGAATAACTCCCTGAAGAACAATATTCGAAATAAGTTACGAATATCATTAAACATTCCCGATCGTTCGTTATTATTTTTAATGCCAGTGAAAAATGTGTGATTTTTCAGCACTAAGTCACTTTAAAGAATTTTTCAGATTTATGTTCTATTAATTTAAATCAATTTCTTCTTTGCTTGCACATTTGTAAATGAATTCGTGAAATGTTTATTTTCATTATTCTGTTATTTTATCCTCGATTTACTTCTTTGTGACCTTACTTTATGTGTTACATATTTGTAAAACAAAGGAATTATTCATTATTATTAATTGTTATACTATAACAAAATAACGGCAAGCACTCAAATTTAGTACATGAAATTGTTCAAGAATTTTTCGTCTGGTGATAAAAAAAGGAATTTTGAAACTCCTATGGAACAAACGGTAGCTTTTATGAAAATAGAAAACAAGCGATGAGAAATTGAAATAAAAAGGACGATCAGCATTTAATTTTAAGGTATCCGACTACGCTTGGAATCTTTATTTCGAAAAAAGATACAAATGAATAATTTTATTGATATTTACTGTCACATGGATTAGAATATACATATATATTGTTTAAAGAATATTATTATAATATAAAAAATTTAAATGTAACTTATTTTTGACAAAAATTGAAGAAAAAAAGATATTTTCGCAATATTTACCATTTATGGAAAATATTTCTATGTTAATAATATTTTGCCCGAACTAGGATTTATGACATATATAATTTAGAAATGATTTTATTAATATTTCAATTGATCAGAATAGAGAAATTTTAGCAAAAAACGCCGGGTATTATTTTGATTGATTATAACTCTGAAAATAAGGCGAACTCTGTAAAACTCCTAATTCGGGCTATGCAGAGAAAAATATTATTATTATGGAAGCATTTTTCAAAAAGGGGCAATATTTATAAAATTTACAATTCTTTCTTTATTTGTTTGCCAAAAAATTGCTTTAAAATGTTTTTATCGCAATAATACACATAAAACAATTTGATATGTATATTTTAATTCAAGTAAATGTAAAAAAAAATTTATTCATTTATATGCTTTTACAAAAATTTCGGTTCCGAACTAGTTGGATACCTTAAGAAAAAAATTTAAAAGATTTTTTGTGCAATTTTTTTAAAAAAAATCATTGATGGAACTCTTATGGAATATGGTTTCATATTTAAAAAAAATTCATAGACGAAAGCACCGGGGTGTAATCTTAATGTTAGAAAATTAAAAACTGACCCAGGATATCATTGCCTTTATTAATAGAGTAGTTGCATCCCAAAGAACTTGCACTTTGCAATGGATACCAGCCCATGTAGCCTGCTTCGGCAATAAGCAGGCTGATAACCTTGCCAAAGAGGCCTGAAACTCTCCTCAACTTTCCAATAGCCATACCCTTACTGATGCTTAAACTCGCCTCCCATCCAGTTAAGAAGCACTTCATTTCAGATCTTAACTGTGACCGCGTAATTTCAACCACCATAGTCAGACTATGTACGATACACTTTAAGGCAGGGGTGGGCAGACTTTTCCAGAGTGCGGTCTACTTCTGATATTTTCAAAGAGTTGCAGTCCACCAGTGTTAAAGGCGCACAAAAAGGCGAGGGAGGGGTCGAAGAGTCCGGACCCTCCCTCTCATAACCCTTCATTTTCTTCCGATTCATTATAGTCCCATGTATATAGTATCTAAAATGTAATTATTTGATATAAGTAATTTTTTAATTTATTAATGTTAATTATTTATTCAGTAACTTATTTTTTACTGTTTTTTGTTCTCGACAATTGAAAAAATCAAAAAAATATGTTTGGCTGTATATTGGGGTATGATACGAGAATGGTAGACCTTCACATCTCGATCCCCTTCCCTTTAAAAATTCTTGTGTACGCTACTGCCCAATGTCGTAGGTGTGATGAAATAAGGAAAAGATTTTATTATTATAACTTAATAATAAGTACAGAATATGTATTTACCTACAGAACTAAAATAAAAAACAACACTTTTAAAACCGCGTTTAAAGCAAAATGCGATACAAACTTAATAATAATAGCCCCAAATATAATTATATCAAACGATACATTTATTATTAAACAATTCAAAATACATAAAGAAATAAAATATTTTTATCTTAAGTTAGTTTTCGTAGTTTTAGTCAGTAGAAGGCTTAGTTTGCGTACTGTCAGCCAATCATGAATTTGCCGTATTTATAATAATTTTTTACTGGTAAAATTTTTAGGTGGTCACCTCAAAATGTCTTGGCGGTCCACAGGTCGATCGCGATCGACGTAATGCTTACCCCGGCTTTAAAGGGATGAAAATATACCCTGATGGCTAAACAAGTTATAATACTTGTCCTAACTGTCCTGACATTCAACTTTTTCCTAACCATATTTTTAATTGTCCTTTTATATTGGCTAAACTCCACTACATAAACCTAAACCCCACGGACCATCAACTGCTCTATTCGCCAAAAGTCGTCGAGATAGCAAGGGCCGTTTTGGAAACCTTCGGCGCTTTTTGGTTTCGACAACAACAACAACAGAAAAATAAAAATTTGTTCGTCTATGTGGAGGAGTTTGATCTCCCAAACCTTCACCCTTGTGTACGCTCCTGCATCTTCATTACTGTTTTAATGGAAAGGTAGCAGCTAATCGTATCAGTTTGTGCTTAGGTTTGTGAGATTATGAGTCATGTGCATATTGTTACGAATTTTGTATAAAATAATGTAAATAATTTGTATTTGGATGTACAATGCATTTATATTACTCTATGCTACATTTATTTCATGTTCAAAATTGTAATATTCACAAGCAACGCCGTCCCTTTAAAAAAAATGGCGATTCAATGGGAACTTGGCAAAATATTGGCGATAGAGCTAAGTTTGCATCATTTTTGGCGACCAATTTGGCGACTTTGGTCATCAATTTTGCGACATTGGCGACCATGTTGGCGAGTTTATTGTGTTAGTACATATCCTGTAAGAAAAGTATACGACCACGAGATTTATTGCTTTGATTGAAATTTGCATTAAGGTTGCTTTTGTTGAAAAATGGTTGAATTTTTAGAGGCGGTATAATTTTTTAACAGAGATTACAATGGTATTTATTTAAAAACCTTTTAAATAAATTTGTTATACATATAAAGATTATTTACTAGCCTTCGTATAAAAAGATATCTTGATATTAAATTGCCATTTCCACGGAACAACGATTAGCTTCGTTTGTTTTTATGGTAAAGAAAAATGAGTGTCGAAGTTTTAAGCCTCTTATTACAAGGATTAAGGAAAATGTTCTTGGTTTTCTATACTTGGATCTCTTGTTTAGATGTGCTTGGATAGCTTTTTGGAGATAAAAATTCAAATATCTAGCGTTTGGTATAATGTTCTGAATCTAAGAAATGTGATTAAAATAGAGAGAAATATTCTCATATTTCTTAGTTTGTAAACTACATAAAAGATCATGTGGATTAATATTTAAAGTTTCTGAAATAATATGAATATTTTTGATAAATTCCTGCTATTCACAGAATTATAAGAATACTTAATATTTTTATTTCAATTTTTAATAATTTATCTCCCCCCCCCCTGAAACTTAACCATTAATTGTGTCTCACCCATATCTTTTCCACTGAAACTACAACTCTTGTAATCTTATAGGTATAGTTATTTAGTTTTTCTTTGATTTCGTACTAACATAGCATATAGCTACTTTGGTTCAATTATAATATCGGAAAAAACTAGATAAAATTAAAAAATTTAATTAGTAAAATGTTAATGAACTCCCCCTTCCTAAATTGATTATCATATGCAAAAGTGATCCTAGGTATTTTAGCAGCGGATTTTAAATGGCTAAATTTATATAACGTCATAGTCATATGATAACTGTAACTAGGTGTTTCCAGCCAAGCACGTTTCATAAATTCATGTGAAGTCATAGTCACATGCATACAATCACGTGGCGTCATAGTCACATGTTGCATACAATCACGTGTTTCCAGCCAATCAGTTCATACACGTTACTGTTGCCAATTTTTCCTTTTTACAGTAATTTCCTTTTTAAAAGAACCTTTTTGGTCTACAATAATAACGTACATATGTAAACAAAATGCCCCTGATTTAAAAATACACATGCGATCAAAAAACATTTTTAATTTTGAAAATTTTTTGAAGAATCTTAATATTTGAAAAACTATATTTTTTCCGGTTTGTAATTTTGTCTAAATTTTACAAGTAGAACAAGCACAAGTTTAATGTCATTTTTAAATTAAATGGTGAACACGTGATAGCATTTATCATGTGACCATCATGAATTTAGCCTAGTGAAAATGTTCAGTATTTAACTTCGATCAGGAAAAGTCTGCTTTTACGAAACACATTTAAATAAAATTTCTTTGCGAAGATGTGAAGTATGCTTTTGTTGATCATTACTAATAAAATAATATTTGCAGGGACGTCTTAAGACTCTTTGAGGCTCTGGGCCCAGAGAAATCTTAAGATTTTTTGAGGCCCTGGGCACCTATGCAAAAGTAGGCTCTGCCTGAGATCTTTCAAAGTAGACAGTTTATAGCACGCATTGTCAAATACACGTTCAAATGGTCATTTGAAACAAATAAATGTGCACGACGCACTGTATGGTGCTCAAAAACCTAGGCACAAACCGGTTCAGCCGATGGCCGCATTTCGACTCAATGAGTTGGATGAATGTTTATGGTATTAGGTCTAGGCCTAGACATGTGGACAACGGTCATCACATAATAAATAATACAGTCTTGCCACTTTTGCCAGTTGACATGCAGTTTCAAATTCGCTGTTTTTCGGGAATCATATTTAACCACATTAAAATTCCGGATCATGATTTTATAAGAAGCAGTCGAGAACGAAACGTGGCCCCACCGAGAGCGAGGCCCTGGCCCGGTTGACCCATGCCTTAAGATGTTCCTGAATATTTGTGTAATTGTTTTAGCAAGTTTCACAGATTTACCACGACAAAACATCCCATAAAATTGAAACAGACCACATGACTATGTTAGGATTATACTTATTTTAACTTTATTCTATGATTATACAGGGTGATTTATAAAGAAGTATACACTTTCGAGATGCCGTAAGGCAGTAACAGTTAAGAACAGGAACCACCTCAGTGAACTGTAAGATAGATGTACCTTAACGTTTGTGTCTCGCCCCTGACGGAAGTGACGTAAGCAATAGAAGGCGTGTGACGTGACTAGTCAGTCGAAATGGTGGCATTTGCAGTGGAGTAGGCTTTTTATGTTATTGAATGGAATCCGCAACTGCTGTGCATCGGCAATTTCGATCTCCATTTGGAGAAGAGCCTCCTACTAGAAAATCTAACAATGGCAAGAATAATTTAAAATTACGGGCTGTAAGTGTAAAAGTAAATGTCCTGAATGAAGCTGAAATGGCGTGTCACAACAGCTATCAATGAACTTGATACCTTAACAGTTATTTGGATGAAAATGGGGTAACGGTTTGATGTGTCGTGTAACTAAGGGTTCACAATTAGACAGTGGCGTAACGGAGAACATTTGGGCCCCCCTGCAAAGTCAGGTTTTGGGCCCCAAGTTGGATTTTACTAAGGGTAGGTTCTTCAAGGCAGTCAGGCTTTGGGCCTCCTAGAACCCTGCCCCCTCCCCGTGATGCGGGGGTGTACTTTACGCCACTGCACATAGAACACCTGCGACTGTCTCTAAAAAAGCTTAAAATAATCTAATACAATTCTTTTACTTATGACATATAATATCTTATATTGTTCTTGATTTTGTAGTGCACTGAATACTTCACCCTGTATTTCTTCTCATGAGCAGTTGTTCATTTTTTCGAAGTTATTTATGGAAATATGCTCAGAACTGGATTTTTTATTCGTTTTTTTCTGCTAGATCTCATATAGTGACGATTTTGAATTTATAATTGCAATAAGAGATACATTTTTCTGTAAAATATTTTCTTAAAACCTTAAGAGACATATAAGTTAACCAATTTATCAACTATTATTTTATTTAATTGAAATGCATGTCCCTTTTAACATACACATATCTCTAAGGATCTATTCTGTATATTTATCCCACAACAGAAAGCTAGACATCTTTAATGCATATTCAAAAACTTAATATGAGACATATATAAACAATAATTAAGTTTATTACTAACAACGTCAACAAAATAATGCGGTAATTCCTTGGCGAATCTGTCTGATGCTGAATCCCCCAAGGCCTCCTGTCCATGAACTTAGAACCGTTAAATGGCACCTTCAGTGTATCATCTTTACTCAGTTACGGTGAAAGATTACTCGGACATGAGCCTGCCCGATGAAGATTATCTCCAGAAGATTTTATCGATCGCTTCTGATGTTGTCATGGAAACGTGTGTCGGCGCCGCCTACAATTTTTGAAAGGCGAGTAACAAGTGTTTCTGTCATAAACCATATTTAAGCTTGGGAAATCTCGTGTTTTTTTCTGCAAAGTTTAAGCAGATTACAAAGGAAAAAATATTTTTTTTCAGATATTTTGTGAAAACTAATATGAATAGTTCGATAGGTTTAAATAGTTTTAAGAATCTGAATCTTTTTCTAATTATTTATTAATATAAAAATCTTTATTCCATTGATCAAAATCATATGGACGTAATTCAATCCTTTTTAATATAAATTATTGTATTGTGACGGAGCTATTCGCGAGATTTCCGAACTAATCCTCTTGGGAAACTTTGGGGCTAGCATTTATACTATTTCACAGCCTTTTCAGGAAAAACACGAGATAGTTATATGTTAATTAGTTCGACTATGTAAAGTCCACACACACAGGTTTTGTAAATGTAAGAGAGAAGGAGCTACCAAGCTGTCACGTAAGTAATACCGGAGAATTACTTCACGAACTTAGCACGCGTTTAAAGGGTATAAATTAAAAGGTGTAAGTTGATATATTGAAGATCTATGATAATAGATTCAGTACCGGCCTGAGGTCAGTTAGTGATAGTTCTCCTTGTCCATTCTGGTAGTCGGGTTTACTTAGAATTGAGTATTAGGATTAATCGACGTTTTAGGGAATCACTCCTAGGTTTCTTCTTATAGTTTAAACTTGTGATTGTGTGTTTAAGTGTTTGTCAGTCTTGAATATATTTTGCTATTATGGCGTTTGTTGGTGATGATATGTTTCCACCCACACTTAGAGACGCACCGGGCAGAGTGAGCGGGGTCCGAGGTAGGACACCGCCACCACAGTATAACAGAACTATTATATTGTATCCTAGATGATAGAAAATTAAGAGGAGATAATTTTTGAGTTTACAAATATTGCATATTTTTGATGCCCAGTGAATTTTGTTATTTTTAACACAGTTTTAAATACATAAAATACAACATATAAAATAAATATGCATAAAATGTGCGATGTATAATGTATAAATATATAATTTTAATTACACATACAATATAAAAAATATATTTCGAGCCTTGAGCTTGCATTTAAAACACCGAATTTGTTTTTTTTATCCTACACCCGTCTTCGTCATCTCTGCCATTAGTCGATAGCAGCCCAATAAAATGATGACGAAGCATAAAAAGAATAAAAATTTGTCTCCGTAGAATTGTCTACAAAAAACTTTAAGACAATTGGGCAGTGTCTGAGGTGGTCACCATCCATTTCACCCTGGTTGCACAGAGGGCACCAAGCAGAATCCTTTAATCAAATGCAATGTAAATACATCTGTAACTCCAACAGATCGAGGCAGGGAACTGGGAACTCTACCACTTTTGTTAAGCAAGATATTCTACCTTTTACCTACAGCTGCTTCACCATACAGGGAGACTATTGATTTGCAGTTTACTGTAAATGATTCTTTTGATGTTACGCAGAGGCAACGGAGAGTCAGGTTGGGACATGAGAAGAGATCCCTCTTTAGCAAGCCTATCTGCTTTCTCATTTCCAGAAATGTTACAGTGACTGGGAATCCACTGGAGGGCAATGCTTTCTCTAGACTTCCCAAGTTCAGCTAATTTCCTTCTACAGGAGTTCACTAGAGCGTTTTCATTATATCTCGAGTTTACTAGAGACAAAATGGCAGCTTGAGAATCGATAAAGAATCAATATTATGTTCAGATATTATGCTTCCAATTATCAATCGCAAATGAATATATATTGCTGCTATCACCATCAAATGTCACAATACTTCAACAGATAACTAATACTGAAAGCACTTGAATAGCCCAGCACTAGCACTTTTAAGAGCATCTTCTGCTGAACCATCTGTGTATACATGGAACCATTTGTCAAGAGGATATCTGTAATATATAGTAGCAAGGGCAGCACTTTTTAAATCTCTTTGTATAGAAAATTGTTTACCAACACTCCAAACAAGATCCAGGTGGCTCTCCAAAGACATCTGGTACATAATAGGGTTAAGTACCTGTGGGAAAACTTGGCGGTTGGGTGTAGGAATATCGAAAGTATCGTAAAGATCATGAACAGTTGAAAGGAAAGACTTATGAGTTTTTAATTTTTCATTTGTGGATCTCTAATAATATAGGAAAGTCTTTCTCCTTCTCAAGATCTTTTCAACCAGGTTCAGTGCACTTCTTTGATTCTTTTCACTCAAAGGTTCCAAATCTGTCTGGAGTTTCATTGCAGCTATAGGGGTTGGTTTGGCCCCATCAGTGATTAAACGCAACATGCTGTTTTGGAAAAGATTAAGCCTATTTTTAACAGAATCAGAGGCAGTTATTAAAGCCTCATTTCCATACTCAACAACAGGTCACACATAACACTTATAGGATGTACACAAAACATCTTGAGTTGAGCCCCAAGTTACACCAGTTAAACGATTCAGCAGCTTAGATCTTGAGTAGTCTCTATCAACAGTTGAATCATACGATTTTTTTTAACGAAAAACTCATTGACGCATTACAAGAATTAGATAATTTATTTTGACAGATTTATCCCCGGGATTTCTAGAAAAAAATATATTTCTATCTTAACAGTTTATACGTGCCTTACTTTAGGCATAGTCTGGAGGCAAACTTTTCCCCAAAATCACTTACGCCATTTCTAAAAATAACTACTATTTTCCTTCACTTGAATTTACATTTATAACATTACCATTATACATACCTGTATCAAAGTTTTTGGAATTCTTTTATCGCTTTCAGGGTCTGTTTTTCATGCGCAGAGACTCTTTTTATATGTTTAAGATCCTTCAATAAATGCTTTGTTTTCTACTTGGCTGTTTCTCTTGTCATGACTTTATCTCCAAAAAACGCAATTACACACTCATACACGCATAAATTTTGACATGCTTAGCAGAAAAAAAAACGAATGGTTTTAAAACGCATAAAAACGAATTTAGTGCTTATTTTATTTTATGCAACTGCAACAAGATGGAGAAAAAATGTATGTTCGTCACTGCAAGAAAAATAAACTGCTAAAGTTGGTAAGCGGGGAGTGTGATACCCTCCTGTTGCAATGCTAACATCACAGCGGTGTTTAGCTCTGCGATTTAGAGTCGGGATGAATTATTGCTAAAGATTGTTGTTCCTACGTTTCGTTCAAGTCCTAAAAGTGTTTAATCAGATTCAGGTAGAGAGATCAGGCCTGGCATATTGTTTTGAAGAATATTCAAGTATTTTGCTACATTTAAAATTTTGGGTAACACCAGGGGCGTAGTTACCACCGTATCATCCATATCAATGATACGGGCCCCAAGCTACAAGGGCCCCAACATATGTAAGCAAAAAATCGTGAAATATTAAAGGGTCCTAAAACAGAGACACCAAGAAATTTTTGATACAGGGCTAAGGACTAGCTACGCTAGTGGGTAGCACAAAACGCCCGGTCCAATTGATTTTCCGTTAATACTTCAGTCCACATTTTGATTTTTAAATGAAATTAGGACAGGTCTTCACGCATCAAATGTAGGTTTTCCATAGACTATTAATTTAAGTTCCTTTTAGTTAAAATATCCGTTCCTAAGATACAGTTTTTTAAAAATGAAGTCATTTTGTTTAAAAAAATTGCAATGATTGTTATGGATGGGAATGTAGCAAGTGTTGAAACATTTTGGAATTCTCACAAAATGAGTCATCTTTTGAAATAATTTGCTTAGTATGTAATGTTTTTCTTTTTATGAAGTGTCAAAGTTAGGTGACATCATTTTCGCAAACCGGCTTAAACTATGTTAATTTTAACTAAACAGGTAAAGTTTTTTGTACCATTTGTGACTGCAATTAATAGTAAGGTTATGAAAGGCCACGTTAGTGAAAATAAGTAACATAAAAAATTTTTAAGTCAATCTCTACTAGACCAGCAAAAAAAAAAAAAAAATTATTTTAGTTACTTTTTATTAAATAGTTACAATTAATATCAATATGTATATACATATCAAAGCATCACAACATTAAGTGGCAATTAATTTATATTAATAATCATTAAAGTATACCGCATTGTCACCAAAACAATCGTGTATATAAAATTTCAGTTCATCTGTTCAGCTTTGAAACGCGAGGGAAAAAAATCTTTTAAAGTTTTGACCCAATTTGCTAAAAAAGAAACCAACGTGGCTGTATCTGTAATTCTTTAAATAATTAATTTCAGTCAATAATTTTAGGGAATTATAATTAAATTATTGTATTGTTACCCAAAACAAAAGTGTATAGAAAATTTCAGCTGAAATGAGCGCTTTAAAATGTGAGTAAAATACCTTTTCAAGGTTTGACACAAGTCGCCAAAAAGGATGCCAACGTAGCTGTATTTGTAATTCTTTGCATAATTAGTTTTAATAAATTAGTTCTTTAATAATTATAATTAAATTACTGTATTGTAATCCAAAATAAGCGTGTATATAAAATTTCAGCTCAATTGGGTGCTTTAAAATGCATCTTATTAACGATTGAAAATCTGAACAAGATAAATAGAGAGTGTGAGCTAATAGAAGGAATTGAAAAAAATCATTGAAATTGTGGAATTTGCTGTCACAATACCTAATGATCAACAAAGGTGTTTTGAAATGAAGATATTCTGCAAACATAAAAAAAATATGATTGCTATGTACAGAAAGGAACAAAAGAACAAGTGTTGCACCATTTTGGAATCTTAACTAAATGGGCCAACTTTTGAGAAACTTGCCTGGGGTTGTGAGTAATATCTTTCTTTTTATGAAGAGTCAGAGTTAGGTGACATTTTATCCTCCAACCATCGACTCACAAAAATTACGTAAATTTTAACTAAACCAGTGAGGGCTCTTCTCCGACTTGTGACTGTGATTAATAGTACGTCTATATGTAAGGTGATGTTAGTGAAAAAATCATCTCAAAGTTGTGAAATTTGTGGTCACAGTAGCTAATCATGTAATGGAGGGTGTCAATTTTCCACATTTTCGAAAATGTGCTCGTCCACATTTAACCAAGTTGTGGGGGAGGGGTCCCTCTCGCTCTGTCCCGCGCGTCTCTATGTGTGGGGGGTAACAAAGCATCACCAACAAACTCCATAATAACAATTAGATTTATTCAAGCTTTGAACACACACTTAAACAATCCCAAGTTAAGTTATAAGAAGAAACCTAGGAGTGATATCTAAAGCGTCGATTAATCCTAATATTCAATTCTAAGTAAACCCGACTACCAGAAATAGATAAGGAGAACAATCACTAATGAACCTCTGGCCGGTTCTGATTCTACTATCTTAAATCTTCAATCTAATAATTTAATCTCAGAAAATACCTTTTAAATGCGCGCTAAGTTTGTGAAGTAAATACTCCAGTGTTCACAGTTACTTGACATCTTCAAGGCTCCTTCTCTCTTTACATCTACAAAATCTAGACTTTATATAGTTGAACTAATTAACATATATCTATCTCGTGTTTTTCTTGAAAGGCTGTGAATTAATATAAATGCTAGCCCTAAAGTTTCCCCAAGAGGATTAGTGAGAATATCTCGCGAATAGCCCCGTCACAAAGTGCTGGGGAATTTTATCCTATATTTTTTCCAGAACAGATATAACTCTACCTTTTACCTCTTGTTCGATTATCGTTAATTTCCAGAACCCTATACATGTTTTTTTCGTATTTATATATAGATAAACTGTTTAAGAATGCAGATTTTAATGTTTAAAAATTGATTCGACATTGGGTTTTGATTCCTTTTGGAAAATAAACTTTGCATTAGAGTAACATATAACAGGGAATTGGTTCATAAATAATATCAAACAACTGATATTATTTCCCCATTATCTTAACAGAAGAATACTTAAGATAGCGCTTAAAGATGTACGGAAATTTGTAGCACAAGATGTCTTCGTTTCAAATATATATATGAGATTAGTTTGCAGTGATTATAAGACCCATTTAAATTCGAGTTTCAAAGAACTATTTAACTTCAATATGAAACAAAGAAATACCAACAAGTCAAAGACATTTTCTAAGAACAGAACCTCATTTAATCTTCAATTAATTAGTAATTTGTGAGAAAATCTACAGAGAAAAATACGAAAAGTCACTTAAAAAGAAAGTTAAATAGGATCATTTATCAAAATAGGCTCCTTATCTATCACCATGGACCTTGGAATAGCAATTAAAATCAAATTACGTGTCAAAATGAGTTACATTATCAGAGACTTGTGTAAAACTTCACTATTTCTGTGATAAATGACTATTTAAATCGTAAGTTTGTTGCATACATAATTAGCTGATGAGATGAAATACAATGATCTTTTTTGGTCTAAAATATGCAGTCCTAACAGCTTGCGCGTGCCTTTATAAATTTGTTTTAGATCACTTATTAGTCAAGTCAGATCTTCTGTAATACGTATATATTTCTGTTACGTTATGTTTGTGATTTATTTCCCTATTTAGATCGTAAGGCTATTTTAATGTATTTCAGTTTATATTACTTCCACTTATATATATATATATATATATAAGTTGTAGTATTTCTATAACTTTATTTCGTGTTTTATGATTTTTTTTTGAGGATAAATCAACTCTGGGATACTAAATAGTTATAAAATATTTGATTTTTAAATTTAAATTGAAAGGTAGGTAAATCGGAAAATCCAAATCTATTTCAGTCACTCACTCACACACATACACACTCACTCATTCCCTCTTTCACTCACACACATATACACTCACTCGTTCATTCACTCACATATAAACACTTACTCATTCACTCACTCACACACATATACACTCACTCACACATATATACACTCACTCACACATATACACAGTCACTCATTAACTCACCACATACATACACACTCATTCATTCACTCACTCCCTCACACACACTCACTCACACTCACACTCACTCACACATACACACTCACTCACACACATACACACTCACTCACACACATACACACTCACTCACACACATACACACTCACTCACACACAAACACACTCACTCACCACATACACACTCACTCACACACATACACACTCATTCGTATACATACGCATTCACTCACACACATACCACTCCCTCCACACATACCCACTCATCACACACATACACACGCACTCCACACATACCACGCACTCACACACATACACACTCACTCACACACATACACACTCATCATACATACGCATTCACTCACACACATACACTCCCTCACACATACCACTCACTCACACACATACACACGCACTCACACACATACACGCACTCACACACTACACACTCACTCACACACATACACACTCACTCACACACGCTCACTCACACACACACACGCTCACTCATTCACTCACTCACATACACACTCACTGTCACTCACTCATTTACTTACACACATACGCACTCACTCATTCACTCACACACATACACACTCACTCACTCCCCCACACGCGCACATGGGTCATCCAGGAAGTAAAGGCCGTTTAGTTACACAAAATCAAAAACATAACATTTGTTTGGAAAAAAAAAACTCTGTTACATTCCGAGAGCTTCCTTCATCTTTTTAAGTAATCTCTTCCTACATTTAAACATTTGTCATTTAAATTCACGAGCTTCAGAATTCCCATATTATATTTGGATAGTTGTTATATTCCCATGTTATATTATTCTGCCGTCAGTGCAATAAGCCAGGTGGTCACTGCATTCCAACAAAAGAACGATAGATTGGGCATTGCTCTTTCAGATTATTGTCTTTTATCACAACTGAAACACTTTCTAGGCGGTGAACGTTTCGGAAGTGATGAAGAGTTGGCGAATGCAGTGACCATCTGGCTTAACGCGCTGGAAGCAGAAGAGTATAACACGGAAATTCTAAAGCTTGTGAAGGGAAACGACGAATATTTAAGTGTAGGAAGTGATTACTTAAAGGAATGAAGGAAGTTCTTCCATATTATGCAACTGAATTGCTTTCTCCAGAAAATATTATGCGTTTCATTTTGTGGAACTCAACGATCCTAGCCTGGAATATATTTTATGCATTAAAGTGTATCTAATTGTTAATTACACATTCGAATTTTGTTAATGTGTTTATATGAGGGTGAAGGTTTTAAAAATGTAAGTATTTGTAATATAGTAGAGTCATGGAAATTCAGCCTAATGTGGACCGAAGTGTGGCCGAGTTTATGAAAATGTTATGTTATTGAGAATAGGATTAAAAAAAGAATAAGCGCGAGTGTCTCCTCAGACCACACTTGTGTGTATTGTTTTCTTGAGCATGCAACAGAAAATAAACTGCCCAAATACCATTAAACATAGGAAAAGTACGTACTTTATGAAGGCATAGAGCATTTATATATACTACACGAAAATTAACATTAATGAATAAACATAGTATACACTAATTTACCTGATCAGACACACCTCGGCTAAATACCTTGGGAAGGCATAAGGTTGTCTATGACGAAAATTAAGTAGCCGACTTTGCAAACACTGGCAAATTTTTTTAACACTAGAACGTCCGGGATTTCGATTACCTTTCAACGTCCACCGGTGTCATTTTGACACCACGATACAAAATATAAAAAAGTAAATGTTTTAACTAAATAATGGCAGGATACTGTTCAGTAAGGTTTAGTTTTAAGACTTTTTAATATTATTTCATGTCATTATCATATATTATGACACTTTATATCATAGAAAATTGACGCTAACATTATGTTTCGCGAAGCTTGTTGGACCACTGCTTTGTCGCAAAACATTTCGAGTCTCAAATCTGCCAGGAACGTTACTATTATGCGGTATCCATTCTGTGCCACCCCTGGCGACATATATATCAGGATTTACTGGAATATTATCAATTACATCTACACTTTCTTCAGATTCTTCGCAGTCATTTTCATTCAATGTTATGTCTTCATCGGAAACTAAATTAGAGCCAATTCATTCTCAGAAAGCTCTCGCAACAAATTAGCAACTTCATCAGGGGTTAGACCATTTCTAAGAGCCATCGTATCATGGTGTCTTCTCTGCACAAAGTTTGAAAATCGAATGAAATTTTTTTTATGAGAAAATAAGCAAATAGTATGTAATGAAACACTTATACACAACAATTTTAGTATAATTGATTCATTTCCATTGTGAACTCAATAACACTGTATTCAAGGTAAAAAAAAATGGGCGATAGAACTTTAAGAAGTTTGTTTTACTAATGGTATCTACTTAGTGGACTAAATTTTGTTGAACGACAGCTTTTTTTTATGATAAATTGCCTTGGTGTCGAAATGACCCCAGCGGATGTTCTTGGTTTATTTAGTTGGAAAATCACTCCAAACTAACCTAGAACCTCAAAACTTTTTCTGTGTAATCACCAGGGAAAATGATTAAAAGTTACGAAAATTTTTTCAATTCCCTGCAAAAATGTGGAAAGGAGAACAAAGTAAACAGGCTCCGGTGTCAAATCGACACCGATGGACGTTCTAGCGTTAAAGAAGGACGCAATGTCCTGTTGTTTTCCGTATTGCATCTCTGCTGCATGTACTCTGCTTTTTGCTGCTTTATCACGAAGAAACATTGCGTCCATTACCAACGTACTTTATTATTCAAAATACTGAAGGATTTTGACAGCCTTTAGTACGTCACTATATGATATTTCAGGAATCTGTACGGTGTCCTAAACTTTAAATTTCTTTACCTCCTTTCTAATACAAATAATAGTAATATGCTAAATTTTATTCCTTATGATGCTAATAATTAAACAAAGAGGCAAAGGAGAGAGAGAGAGAGAGAAAATTCTCCTCGACTCGTATAACCCACCATAGCATCACCTTTTCATGCAATAACTTTTATTGACTAATGTTAATTTTAATTAATCCTTTAATTTTTATTTCATATATTTTATCCTTTAATGTTTTCTGTATTTTTCCTATCAACTTTAAATTCCCAACTGCACAAGCTCCTCCCACTTTGTCATATGTAATTTTCTGAAATCCTTGGGCAGCCAATCAGTGTCACTATCTTCACCACCCAGCAACCAATCAGAGAGCAGCCACTCAGCTCTCACTCAAGACAAAACTTGCTTCCAAAACATCAGGAAGAACTGAATTTTACGCACGCCTCCCGGATCAGTCCTCTCCACCAATTGTCATGCAATATCACGCACTGAAAAATACAACTTTTGTCGCTTCCCCATCAAAGGCTATCAAATATGGGATTGAGGGCTGTTTGCAGCCCATATGCCCAAAGATCCACCGCTATTTTAAACCTTAACATCTTAATCATTTCATTTATTCGGGTTTTTTCGATCTGCAAGGGAGTAGCCCAGTTATCCGGACTACCGGGTTTTTGGGACTCCACTGTGTCAAAACACATAGATATGTGAAAATGACTACAACCTTAGGATGATAATGATTTATTTTACAATGAAGAATGAAATTTAAGATATATTTAACACAAAGGAGAGAACGTCTTTTTCCTGCGTCTAGTGTTAATCGTCCGTCGGCGTCCGTTTGGGTTGCTCCACTTCACGTAGAGGGGAGAGGGAGGTGCGACAGTGCACATATTCAACCCTACATATATTGTATAAAATTTGTTGCGTTCTTTGCCCAATTTTGACTATGCTTAACCAAATAAAGAGTTACAAATTATTCCTGCGATAACTATAGTATCGTCCCCAGACCATTCAGATGATAAATACATAAAAATAAAATTTTGCTTTTCTTGACTTAACATCTCTTTATACAAACCCATATAATTGTTTAGTACTCAATGCATTCATTCGTTAATAATTTTTTATTTCCAGAAAAAGAACTATAGTACAAGAAAATTTGCAAGGAATGTAATAAGAAAATCTGGAAAGTCTGGAGAAACAGTGATTTTTTAGTCATTTTATGATTAGTAGGTAGTGTTACTTATAAAATATTCACCGACTATATATTTTGATTTCTAAATGCATTCTGGTTTTTGAAGAATTTCTAAAAAACCCATTCCACTATTAACCAATATAAGATGTACAATTTAATGTAAAAACCTTAATCTGGTCAATTTCAAAGAACATTTTAGTAAAAATGCATTACACAAAATATTTCTCGTTTGGTAGCTGTTATTTTTTGTCCTTTGACCTTTAAGATATGTAAGATATTTTGCCCTTTAACTCGCGAAAAATTTCCTCTTTTTGCTCGTACGTAAAGAAAAATTCTTTTAATTTGAAGAGGAAAACGGGAAAGGAACTCAGACTTTGTACAGGTGGAGATGAAAGTTTGGGCTGCAGTTTTGTATAGGAATACATCAGGCTCAAAGAAAAATGTTTTTGCCTTGACGGCGAATACGTGTATGGTACCCATACCTTATACAGATGGAAAAGAAAGTTTTGTTTACAACTTTAAGTCGTCAGATTTCAACATATGGTCCAAGAAAAACTTTAAGCATGATGACGTGAATGGGAAAGGTACCTTTACTTAGAACAGCTTTGCATCCTTCGGAATGTGCAGCTCTATAGTAAACTTTGAAATATTTGCGGGCATGAACATTCGCACATTATGAGTTCACAATAATAGCAACCATTTTAGAAGTATTGATGTAAACCGATTACTTTTAAAGACTAAAGTTAACCCCTTGAGTACCATGTAACTACTAATAGATATATGCTATGTACAGGGCAGTGGCGTAACGTACATCCCCGAATCACGGGGAGCCCAGGGTTCCAGGGGGCCCAAAGCCTGACTTACCTCTGGTATATATGGTTTTGCAATCCTTTGTAAGATCCGGCTTGGGGCCCAAAAACTGACTTTGCAGAGGGCCTAATGTTTTCCGTTACACCACTGCTATAGGGAAAAATCCCATTGTACCCTTATGTAGATACAAGGCATAACCAGACCAGGAAACTTTATAAGGTATATTTTCTTTTATTGGGATTATGTAAAATTGCAAAATGTCTAGGTTACAAAAATTTGAAAAAATAGGAAAATTAAAATTAAAATTACAAATCTTTACGAAATTGCTCAAAATGTTTCTTGGAACAAAAAGCTTTTCCGCATGCATTACATAAGCGTATTGTCATTTTTTTGTTCTATTTTTTCATCTCTTCATCCCCTCCCCAAAAACAAATCCGTATCAGAGTCATGTGACATTCACTGGTTTCCGGCAAATTCTCATTCAGTATCACTTTCTTTTAAATCCAAAGACGATGGCATATTGGTAAAGAAAAGTAAAACTGAGCAACAAAAATAGTTATATTATTATTGGGAACTATATGCATACAATGTTAGACAACCTGCAAAGTCAGGTTTTTGGCTCCAAGAGAGATTTTACAAAAGGTACGTACTTGGCACTAGTAGGGCTTTGGGCCCCCTAGAAGTCTGGAACCCAGCCGATGCGGAGGTTGCGGAGTGTACGTTACGCGATTATTGTTTGAACAAAAAAATAACTTATAGTTTAAAAAAACTAAAAACACCCTTTTACAGTTAATCGAACTAAGTTTTAACTTAATCTTTTAGTCGCCAAATCTTGAAATGGATCTAAAAGGAGTCGTCAGATGCGGGGTGGGATCTGAAAATGGGAAAGCGTTAATCCTGATCAGGATAATGGAACAAAATTATTAAATTATTTTATTATCATCGGTCCTGGATAAGTGAACAAATTTTCGAATTAATAGGACCTTTTAAAGGGGGTAAAAATGAGTTCAAAGAATCCGTTACATACAAATGAAGCTTATAAATGGGTGCTAATAAAGAAAAGATTCCGTTATTAAAAATGCGAAAAAAAGTAGTAAAAAGCAATGATTCTGTATAATAGAACACACTATAAATGCTTTTCAGTCCTGTTCTAAATATAGTTAATTCCATTGTTTTATAAATATTAGAGCAATTTTATTATATATTGATAGTTTAATAATAGTTTTCCACATTTCATTAACAAACGATCCTTCCTATGAGACAAAAATGCCCCACATATGAGGGAGCTAGTAAAGAAGTGCATTGATTCTGATCACGACTCTATGGCATTCGATATTTGAATCGAATGATCAGTTCAAACCCCAGTTGCACTTAAGACCGTTGTGTCGGAAAAATGGGCAGTTACTGTTTGTGGATTTATAAGAAACCCCCGAGTTCTCACGAGGGCGATGTGGGAGTTTGGTTGATGGTTTATTAACACCACACTTCGAAGCAACTCGAGGTCTCTTGGTGATGAATTCATAGTTCTGAACCACTCTAAAATGACACTCGAGCTCCTACTTCCCTACCACTCCCTTAAAGTATCCGATTGCGATAATTTTTTTAAAAAAAATGGCGATATGAGGGATATTTTTGTGGTTTTTAGATTTTTTTAGTGTATTTTAAGAAAAAAGTATGCTAAAATTAAAAGAAGATAAAAATAAATTATTATGACTTAAATGGGAAAACATTGGTAAAAATTTACAAAAAAATAACATAAACGGGGCTCATTCTGAACAAAAATTTATAAACAAATTTTCAATTTTTGAATTCTGATGTGTTGCTATGTTATTCAGTTTTGAAATGACCTTCAGGATAAGATATGTTTTAGTTTTTACAAAAACTAGAGCACTTTATTTTAGTTATTATATGAAATTACTTAAAAAAATAACAGTGATTATATCAACATAAGGGACTGTAGATTTTGTAATAAAACAGTGATTGATAAATCTGAAGGTTAAAACCCTTCTATTATTATACAGAACATTCACAAAATATTTCAGTTAATTATTTTCAAACCTCTTTTAGCAATCGCTGGCTCCATTTGAGAATTTAAGAAAACAAACACATTTTGAGTAAAACGCGTTTTAAAGTATGACATATCTTGCACAAAGTGATGGCATCTTCTTTCGCTAAAACACTTGTTGTTTTTATTCTAGTGAAAGGAAAATAATAAACTTGGTATTTTTATAAAGCTAATAAGATAGTCTATAAAATAATAATCATAAGAAAAATTTGTCAATTTTAGGCAAAATTCACAATTTTAGGGTAGTCGGATACCTTAAGTGTTTTGAGTCTTTAAAGAACTTCATCCCCTCTACAAAGTAATTGATTCAGGAATTGAAACTCGTCTCGACCAAACCAAGGCCTGTTTCACTCAAGATAATTTTGTGCCAGTCAGCTCTCATTTTCTATCACCACACCTCTAGCGTGAAGAGGGGAGAGAATTCCTTTCACACGAGGACACAAAGCTGATTGAGGAAGGAGTGCTACAGCGTACTTCAGAATTTTATCGGTACAATGATTAAGTCTGAAGAAGCAACGAAATGGTTTTTACCATTTTCCATACACAAGTAGCTTCATGTGAAACGCGTAGCTTCCCCAAGATCCTTTTAGTTGAGCCAACAAGTTGGCAGTGTGTGAAGGGACCCAGCAATTTCTATTCAAAATTAGCTCCCCACTGTCTGCCTTTGATGCTTGACCATGGATCAAAATCACATAGTTCGCTTCTTCATACATCTTTAGAGTAATGGATTTCAACTGGTGTTCCATTTTGGCGCGGTGTGGATGTAAAGAGAGGAGGAGTCTTAGGCTCAAAGTGCCGTCTTGGTCACTTGACCATAGTTCTAAAGTACAATGTTCGCAGTCTCTTTTTTATAGTTCATTTCATTTATATCAATCCTTTATTGTATTCATCATATGTGTGTATATATATAAAATTTTTTAGAATTCAAGTCATTTATGTCTTTCAAGTAGAATAGATTAAAGTTTTATATACAAATATATGTACTTAAATATAAACCAAAACAAATATATTATACCGGATTTCAATGAATATCTTTTGATTATTTATAATTTAGGTTGTTGTTTAAATATGGTTTTCTTAGTTATTTAATTAATATTTTTACAAATAATCGATGAATTTCGTGGGCCTCGATCTGACACCGTCAGACAGGTGGCATTAGAAACAACAAAACACAAATAATTATAACAACCTTCTTTATTTATGTTATTAATTAAAAATGAAAGTGCCTTTTATTATTTTTTTATTATCATAAGGCAAAAAAAAAAAATGTTTTAAGAAACTGCTCTAGAGATAAGTCACCTCAAATCAAGCAAATTTGGCACACATAATATTTTTAGCTTTATAATTATTCTGTAAAAAAATTATTTAAAAAACTCATTTAATCGTTTTTTTGATTTTGTAAAGTTTTTAGTAACTCATGAGCTTTTTCTGGAAAAAGCTTTTTCTAAAATGTAGAAATTTGCTTCGTGAAAGAAGCTCTAGCGCGCGAATTCTCAAATAATGGCTATTTACGTATCGAGTTATTGTTTGTCTGGTTAACCCTTTTACTGGTTTACCCGTACACCTTACTGGCTAGTATTACTGGTTCGGGCCCTGATATTTTCTTCTTTTTATCTTGGTTGCGCACGTTTTTAATTCTTATAGCGAGATTATTATAGTGCTAGAGTTTGTGAGAGATGCAGTTTGTCCATGGTACTGAAATACTTCTTATATGGGAGTTTCTTTGGGGTAAAAGCGGGCATTTCTCATTGAAGACAGGAATTAAAATTCTTGAAAATATTCGAAAAAGAACAGGGATTTGCCAACCAATGCACGATTTGTTGCTTGAGAAGAAAGGAAAATGGAAAGGTTATCCAAAAAAGCCGATATTATCTCAGTCCCCATTGCAATGTAAGACTTTGTATTACACTATGTTTCAAACGTGTGTGTATATATATATATACAAGGGGTGATCAAATGAAAAGGTACGAAACGACACGGTGGGTACAAATATAGACTTTATTCAAAATATACACCATAGGCCTGAGCACAACGATCCCACTGATGAACAAGCCGCAGGATTCCTTGTTCCCAGAATTCCTGTGGCTGTGACGATACCCAGTCCTTCACAGTGTCCTTGAGTACGTCGTCCGAGTTGAAGCGCTTTCCTTTCAGGTGTTTCTTCAGTGGACCAAACACATGGAAATCGCAGGGTGACATGTCCGGACTGTAGGACGGATGGTCCAACGTCTCCCATTGGAACTTGTCCAGTTCCATTTGTGTGACTCTGGAGACGTGTGGACGCGCGTTATCATGGAGCAGAACCACACCCTCCGTGAGCAGCCCCGGTCTTTTGTTCTTGATGGACCTGCGTAGGCGTCGGAGTGTCTCACAGTACACATCGGAGTTAATGCTTTTTCTGTGCTCGAGTCATTCTGTGCTCGCATCATTTGGACGCCGCTTTTTATAAGAGCTTTTGCTCTCTCCTGCGCATGCGGGCACCCGCGCATGATCCGATCCCAGTCAGAGTCTCCAATGGCATCCCGAGATGTCTCGCTACATTCTCCCTTGGCGGAATATACAAATATTTAACTGTTTATTTTTATGTCGTTTCGTACCTTTTCATTTGATCACCCCTTGTATATGCGCGCACAAACACAAAATCCTCAACCGTTTGAAAAAGAGGTGCGAACAGGAATTTTTCTAAGATATATCAAACATTCTTCATATCATGCAGAGCGTATGTACTTATAAAAAGTAAACAATTGTGTGTGTTTGTGGTCCATAATTATAAAATAAAAAATAGTGTGAAAACTTTAAAATTGGAAATTAAAATGAGATTCTTCCATTTCGCGCATTCTGTTAAGTATTATGCTTAGTTATATGCAATAAAAAAAATGTACTCCTTTTTTGGAACATTTTTTGAGGGGGGGGGGAATTGACCGCTTAAGGGGTTAAAATTCTAATTGCAGTGCTAATTTGAAAGCTTCTTATATATATGTAGTATTTATTATATAGAATGATATACATTTTCTTTAGACATATTTATTAATTTCAATTCAGTTTACTGTAGTGATTTCTCTTGTATATTAATAGCTTTGAAATGTTTCTGGTAATAAGAAAACACATAACTTCTTAATATCTAACGTTTAAAAATAATGCGAATAGAAATATTAGTTTAGAAATAGTTTATTTTTAGTAGTAATTTTTTGGAAAGTATTAAAATAAATTTGAAACACCAAAAAACTGTTATGGTTTTATACAATTGTATACTCTATGGAGTATTATGCTAATTAAAACCTAGAAATTTCATTTTTCGTTTTTTTTTTATTTTCGTCATAGTATAAAAGTTTTTTGTTTTTTGTAATTTCTTTATTTAGACGAAAGAATAAATAAAACAAGAAAAATACGTTTGAGAAAATTTTTATTAGTGCTTTGTCTTCAAATCAAAATAAGTTATTTTCGGAAAAGTGATACGACATATTTAATTACTACTTGAAGTATTTTTTAGCAATCTCAAGGAATTAATATTCATGAAAAATAAATTTTTGTTCACTTTTTTGTAAGAATTTAACAATCAAGTAAAAATAATTTAATAAGAGAAGTTTTTAAAAAGCACGAACAAAATTTGTTTTATAAAAAAACGTAGCCGTTATAATTAGATGAAAAAAACCATAATTAATAAAGTACTTTTATACAATTATGATTGTTATTTAAATTACAAATTAATTACACTTAGTTGAAACCATTTATAAACAATTAGAATTTTACAGGAAAAAAATAATTGAATAAGACATCGAAGAAGCCAGTAAAATTATTTCTTTAAAAAAATTTCACAAAACTGTAAAAGCTGTTTCGGTAACCTATTTTGAATTTAAGGAAATAGAAAACAATTAAGTTAATTTTCTTCTTTTTATCTTTACGGAACAATGTAAATATAAGTTTCGTAGCTTTTTATTTAGAATAATGGCTTTGTATAATTTAATAGTTAAAAAAAATCAAGTTCCAAGAAAGGAGTGAGAAATCTATAATTCACTTCTTTAAATATTCTTACAAACGTTATTATACAATAAAGTTCCATTTTAACAAAAAATGTCAT
Organism: Trichonephila clavata; assembly: GCA_019973975.1. Classification (NCBI taxonomy): domain Eukaryota; kingdom Metazoa; phylum Arthropoda; class Arachnida; order Araneae; family Nephilidae; genus Trichonephila; species Trichonephila clavata. The sequence goes on along the minus strand of BMAO01030724.1, from coordinate 64,298 downwards.
TATAAATAAATTAGCTTTGGAAACAATTAAATGCGAATGTGCCATTATATATGACCGCAATGTTTTTTTCTCTTTATTATTATTTTTTGTTTGCATCCAGTGATTCGAATATAAACATCTAAATCCAAATCGATTTCCATTTCGAATGCTAGTTCCAAATACCGAACCCCATTGTTGAATTCCCTCTGGTCCATAATGGAATATTTTATAGCGTGACTTGACGGCCAATTAAAAACTAGAATGGAAGAGGAGAAATCGGAATAATTGAAACAGCATTTTTCCGTTTCTTAACGCAGACGATTTATATTTTATTCGATTTTTTTAAAAAAAATTTCTTTATTCTTCTTCTTCCCACCATTCGAATGCAAAACTAAAAAAGAAAAAAGAACTAGTTTTCATAATCGTAAAATGTTATTAAAGAATTCTGAGACTGAAAGTAAAATTATGGCCAAACGATTTTTAAATTTATCGAACACTAAAAACGCCATTTTTTTTATCGGTTTAAAAAAGAGAAGCTAGTTCGTGGAGAGAGGCCATTACGGTGAGGACATGCGGTTATGATTGATGAGTTTAGCTAGTCATCAATATTTCGGCGGGAAAGAAGAAGTCATATTAAACGATTCGATGGCAGTAATACGTTATCAGCTTCGCTTTCTTGATAATAGGCGTTTAGGAAGTGAGCATTTAATTGAACTACATGGAGAATAATGAAGAAATAGACATCATGTAAAACCATTAAAAATTAATCATTATCAGTAGTTGTTTTACACAAATAAGTCAGGTAAACTTTGTTCTTGAAATGGAAAAGTTTAATTTTCAAATAATTATTTGATCAAGGTCTTTACGAATTTTCTCGTTAATTATTAAATTTGCATGCTGCAGCTTCACCCAGCTTGTGTCATGTAAGTTTTCTTTATTAAAAAATCGAAATTTGTTGTTGAATTATTGTCATTTATATTTACCAATTTAATTATTTTTGTAAAAAATGATTCATTTATTTTGTTGTTTGACGGTTGATTTTCTGAGATAATTTTACTACAAAAATACGAATATATTAATTTTATGCTAGTAATTTTTCCGAACTATTAGAGCCATTCTTTGTACGAAGATAAACGATTAAAATTTGTTTTCGAAATTCGAATTTGTGGTCAAGAAATTACTTAAATATTAACTATATTTATTTATTTTTTTACAATTCCTTATTTCATTTTGATCAACATTAAATATTATTGTTAAAATGTTAATCTTTTTAATATCTTTCTTACAAGCCATTTTAGTAATAAATTGTGTTTAAAAAGATAAAACTGGGGCTTATATAAACACAATTAGAAACTAAACATCAGAACGAGTTTAAACCTTTTTTTAATAAAATAATAATTTATTTACAGTAGATAACTTTTATAAATATTTTAAAAGCTTAAAAATAAATATTTGATATGTTTAAAAAGTAAATGTTTGAATAGTTCCTTTATTAAACTCTTTACTTTAGAATTTCTTAAGAGAAGACCGATTGTAATTCTTTTTTAAAAAAGATAAAAAAATTTAATTTTTTAATCCTACCTTATAAAATACTACAGAAGTTTCGTGCATTATACATACATTGAATATTGTGATCCTTTTTCTTTTAAAAAAAAGAAGCTAAAGAATTTTTGAAATTTTTTTCATGAAAACAATGTTTTTGATTTTGTATTAACTCGGGATTTTTGTAATGCAGATATTCGTAGTACATGTTGTCTTTGCTATCAGTGTTTGCTGATGTTATTTTGTTCTTTCTTTTACATTAGGAATTCTCAAACTTTCAATGCTTGCTATTCAATCAAAATTATCATCGCCCCCTTCCATACAAATAACAATGCAATGAATTTGTATGAAGGGGGAATTCAATAATACTATACTTTGACGCTTAAACTACAATACGACTTTAACCTCTTAAATGCCACCGGCGAAAATATGCGTCTCACTCAACCAGTGCGTTAAATGCTCCCGACGTTTATATACGTCTCCCTCAACAAGTGAGTTAGATGCTCCCGTCGTATATATACGTCTTTTCGAAGTACGATCTTTTCTGTGCACTTCTATTCATATAATTATTCTGAAAGTTTTGGAATGCAATAAAAGGATCTTGACAGTGTTTGCGAAGGATTTACTTATATCAGAGGATTTCCTCTTATTTATATAAATTCCTTTTCTCCCCCCCCCCCCCAATACATCACATACGCACGCCTACGTAGAAAACGGAGACATTGGGGAGCGAATCGCGTAACTTTTAGTCGACAGTGAAGGGATTATTTATACAACGTACAAATTATTAATATAAGTGTTAAATTTTGTATATAATTTTCTTTGTGATAAGCCCATGAGGTCACTCGTAATTATTAAACTTGTTCTAAACTTAGTATTGTTAAATTAATCATAAATATATTGCATAGTACTGATACATTTATAAGTGTATTATATCAGTGTAAATGTTAATTATATTTTTTTAATATGCCAGAATGTATTTTGTTTACTTCAGTAAATTAATAATTTTTTTTAAGAATAATCTTTTGTTTTCGACTTTTCAATATGCTCGCGCCCCACTCGTAGAGTTATCACGACCCCTTGAGAATCGCTGTCTTACACTGCATCTTTTCCATTGTATTTTGAAACTATATAATTCTGGTCTTAACGCAAGTTTGTTAATACTTATCTGTAATTTAAAGCTGTATATTGAAAATTGCCCTTAAGTTATGTAAATTTTCTTTGTGTATTTCTGTAGAAAATGAAAAAAAACAACAACATTTTAGTTAAATTAAAGCTGATTGCGGGAGTTACTTTTCCCAGGGAACTGATTTGTAGCTCTAAACTCTTTTGAGTGAATTAGGTCTCCTTAGGCATTCCGCCAAAAACCCTCGCGCTACTTTAGAATGCGACGTCAATAAAAATCAAATTAACTTCCATTAACTAAGACCAGTGGTTCCCAAATTTACTGTGCCTAGGGACCCCCTTTTATACCCGAGAGTTGGCAATGAACCCCCAAGTGAAATCATTCTATTTCAATGGTAAATGTTGAATGAAAAAATAAATAAAGATAAAACATTGGGATATCTGAAAATGTACTTATTCAAATTATAAATTTTGCTTTAAAATATAAAAAAATGTTGTTTTTTTCAATAAGTTATGTGAACCTTATATAATGACCTAAGAACACACACACACACACACACACACACACACACACACACACAACACACACACACACACACACACAACACACACACAACACACACACACCACACACACACACACAACACACACACACCACCACACACACACACACACACACACACACACCAGCTATACATTGTATTAAGGTATCCGACTACTTGCAAAAAATGTTTTTCAAAAAAAATTGGAGATATGGGAATTTTTTTGTTGTTTTTAGATTTGCTTAGTACATTTTTAGAAAAGTATGCTAAAATTAAGAAGAGAGAAATAAATTATTATCAGTAAAATAGGAAAAAGTTGATAAAAACTTACAAAAAACAACAAACGCTGCTCATTCTGAACCAAAAGTTTATAAACAAATTTTCAATTTTTGAATTTTGATGTGTTACGATGTTATTCATTTTTTAAATGACTTTCAGAAAAAGAGATGTTTTAATTTTTACAAAAACTAGACCACTTTATCTTTGTTATTACATGAAATTACTCACGAAAACCAATGGTTATATTCACAAAAGGGGCCGTAAATTTTGTAATAAAACAGTGATTGATAAGTCTGAAGGTTAAAACACTTTTACTGTGATACAGAACACACACACACAAAAATTTCAGTTAATTATTTTCAAAACATTTTGAGCAATCGCTGGCTTTGTTTGAGCATTTTCAAAATAACACATTTCGAGTAGAACGCGTTTTAAAGTCTGACATCCTGCTTAGAGTAATAACATTTGCTTTTACTAAAACACTTGTAGTTTTTGTTCTAGTGAACGGAAAATATTAAACTTGGTATTTTTAGAAAGCTAATAAGGTGATCTATAAAATGAAATCATAAAAATATTTGTCAATTTTTGTCAAAATTCACAATTTTAGGGTAGTCGGATATTTTAAGAGAAATACATATTTTGACAAAGGGGATACCTTGAATAAGATTGTTATATTATATAATGTTAATATCTCTTCTTAAAGCTTTTATTTGGAAATATTTCTTAAAGTCTTCACATAGAGAAAGAGAGAGAGAGCCCGAATTTCAATCCACTTCCCTCATTCGTATTACTACAATAGATTTGTTTTAAAGAAACGATGGAAGCTTTCTTTTATTTTTTTTAGCTCTTCCTTGTGCGAAATGGCCGATATCTATTCTTTCGCAAAAGACGTTTTTAAGACGAAGACAGAGAAATGAACGTCGAAACCTTTTTCAAACACATTTCCTCGCACAGCTTAGAGTTTGAAAAAATTCTTCGTAATACTCTGTTATTGGTGTGGGATTTGGGAAAGCCATATTATCAACGAAGTTCAATAAAGGTTTTAGAACGATTTTCTGTACGACAGCAAGCTTCTTTTTCAATAAAATGCTGGGTTTTTAGAGCAGTAGTGATGAAATAGCGAGCAATAGAGTGCTTTCAACAAAAGGAGATAAGTTTCAAGGCACGCAGAATGAATGGGTGTTTGTACTGTATTGCTTAAGAGATCGTTGAATTTAAAGTTACATTTGATAGGTCGGAAGTACTTTTTAGAGACTATTGAGTTTCAATAGGTATATATATATATATATATCCTCAAATGGGGCCTTTGTGTTTTAAAATGATAAAAAATTACCAAAGAAAGGTTTTCTTGAGAGTTTAAAGTATAGTGGTTTGCAATAATTTTAATTTCAATAATTTCAATTTTTTGAAATAATTATATATATGTATACATATATATGTGTGTGTGGGTTGTACTTTTATTTTCTATAAGTTTTAAAACAATATTTAGAGTTTTTAAATGTATATATATAGAATCAATGTTATTTTATCATAACTTACTAATTTTATGCGTTACTGATATATTCCTTTCTGTCACGTGGGAAAAATGGTTATTGCTGTACTCATGTGGCAAGTCTTTTCATCTAATTGTTTTAGCTTTGATTGTAACATATTCTAGTAATTATTATAGGCTATAATATTATCGCTTTATATTAATAGATTATGGTTTTATTTGTAATAATAGTTAAACTCTTCTCTTGACATTTCTTACTAGCCGCAAAACTTTGTTTAAACCTGCAATCCTGGTTCCCAAGGCTAGGAGTTTGCTATAATACTTCTGTGACTAAGACTTTATACTATCATGACTAGTTATCTTAGGTTTATAACTATTTTGTGTATATTTTTGAATTGTATATATATTATACATATATATTATTCTTTCAAAACAAAATGTTATGCAGAAAATTGAATACTTCATTGGTAATGAAAGGAAAATAAAATTTTCCAGATTCTTATTTAATTCCAATAGTAAACCGAACTTGCATTCATAATCTGCTAAATTGATGGCACGTGTGATTTTGTTTTAAAATACTTTTGAAACATAAAATGAATTAATTTCACTTCATTAATCACAAAAATTATCAAATGCAAGTATCGGTAAGGAATAATCGCATCCATTTTGCTTTAATGGCTTTTGCAATCCCTCAATACAAATTCTTAAATTTATCATGAAAGTGTGTCGATAGAGATAGATAATCATCTTCAATAAAACTTTGCTTGTCGCGATAAAATTAGGAAAATCTGAGTTTTTAATGAAAAGGAATGTTTATGGACTCTTTGTATTTTGAGTAACAAAGATAACTCATGTGTTCTGCTTAACTGTGATTTTTAGATAACATAGAGTATAATAACTACATTAGAATATTTTCAATTGATATAATTTAGAGCCAAATTTGTAATGTGAATATTAAATTGGGATTAATATATTTCGATTGAGCTCCATTTATTTAGTATTTCATGAGTTAATAAATGCTTATTTAATAATTTCATTATGCATTGTTTCAAATCTTCATCTACATTTTCATAAAATTCTCCATCATTATAATATATATATATATACAAAAAGTTATAATACCTAAGATATATATATATATATAACTAGTTAAGACAGTAAGAAATATTAGCCACAGTAGTAGAATAGCAAACTGCTGGCCTTAGGAACCAAGATTGCAGGTTTAAACAAAGTTTAACGGTTAGCCAACCTTCACCTGTAATTTGCCAATACTCTGGGTCCTAGGGAAGGAAGGAATATAACAGAAATTTAAATATTACAAATAAAAAACGCAATAAAATAAGTAAAACATGTCTTGAATAAAAAAAGCAAAGCATTAATTTTTAACTTATGATAGATAATAAAATAGTAAAAAGGTAAGGTTATTTACAATAGCCGAATTAAAATCTATTAAGAATTAACAGAATTCGGCTATAAGCTAAATTGCTTATTATATTGAAAAAAACAAATTTCAAGCCTAAAAGGTCTAATATTTCCCGAAATCTGGTGACGCGGGTATGAGTCTCTCGTTTTTCTCCTCTATCCATCTCTCTTTATATATAAGAGGAAAACGACTCACCCGTCACCAGATTTCGGGAAATATTAGACCTTCAGGCTTGAAATTTCGCCGACATCTTTCTTTTATTAAATAAAGATCTGTTGAGAACGAGTTTTGTCGAAATCGACTCCCAAGAGGAGATTGCGAAAGGTTACAGTAGTGCTATACATATAAAAATTTCCGTTTTCGTACTAATAGACCAAAAGACATGAAATTTGGCAGACATGTTTGTTTTGCTTAGAAATCCACTAAAAGCGGTTTTTGCGAAAGAGATGCTGTGGGGTGTAACATTAAAAAACACTTTTTTTTTACCTATTAAATCTCCGTTAAGAACGGTTATTAACGGTTAACGGCTCCGTTAAGAATAATCCGTTAAGAACGGTTTTTCAAAACTCGACTCCCAAAATGGACTGCGGGGGTGTTATAGGCAAAAATTCCACTTTTTGAGCTATTATACTTATACTCTTTAAATCTGGTAAACATGTTTCTTTTATTATGTAGTGGTCTTTTAAAAATGGATTTTGCGAATATCAACTCCCAAGGTAGGTTAAGAGGGGTTACAAGGGCATTATGTATTAAAAAAGTCCCATTTTTGAGCTATTACATCTACAGCCTTGAAATTAGACAACCATGTTTCATTTGTTAAGTAGAGATCCAGTTAAAATGGACTTTTTGAATAAGACGAGGAGGAGGGTTATGGGTGGGGGAGTGTCATAAAAGATAAATATACTTCCGTTTTAGTAATTCAAATTCTTTCCTTTTAACACCTTTTATAAGCTTCATTTGTATGTAACGGAATCTTTGAACTCCATTTTTACCCACTCTATTTTTAATTCGAAATTTTGCTCACTTGTCCAGGACCGAATGACAATACTATAATTTAATAATATTTTTCCATTGTCCTGATCAGGATCATCAGGATTAACTATTTCCCATTTTCAGATCCCATCCTGCATCTGGCGACTTATTTCAGATCCAGGTTTGGTGACAAAAAGATTGTTACGTATTAGTTCGATTAACTATAAAAGGGTGTTTTTTAGTTTTTCTTAAACTATAATTTATTTAAATAAAGAGAGACGAAAGCTATAAAAATGTTTTTCACTACAGTTGAAAGCTTAATATATTATGACTTAACGGCCTGATGTTCATAAGAGACTTTTTAATAGTATTGGCCATGAATAATATCATTAATATAAAGTAAACTTTGCTTTGGATTGTAGCTTATTTCTTCCTACATGTGTATAAGGATAAAAATTCAAAAATTTCCGATTAAATAACTTTTTTCCATCTTAAATGTGTATTTTGAAATAAAAGTCATTTTTTTCTGTTGTTATTCAACTTTGAATAAATCAAAATGATGGTAGAATAAACTACGTGAAAATTATTAAATGGATTTGATTTAAGTGATAAAAGATAAGAGAGAGTTAATTGTAGAATATTTCTCTCTTTTTCAGCTGAAGACCACACAATGGATTACATACGCGAGTTTGACATCCGGCTCGAAAAAGAGATGTACTATGCTGGCGAAGTGTTGTCAGGCCATGTCATTCTAGACACAGTCGAGAATTTCAAGTTAAAAGGTAAGAAACTGCATTTATGTGGCTTGGATTAGTACCCACTACAAAGATGTTAGAAATAATCTGAAAATTTATTATATCCATATACTATCGCTAAGGCGTGTAAATAAGTTATTTCATATATTATCTACAGTGAACTAAGAGCCTGAAACTGAAATATTTTTTCTTGTTAAAGGATATCTCAAAAAAAAAACGTATAATCAATAAAATTAAGTTTATTAGAGTACATTTTATTTATATGGAGTCGTATATATGCATGTATTTAATAAAAATCGATGAAACAAACACATTCGCAAGAATTTAAGGAATTTAAACCAAAATTTCGTTTTTTGAAAAACAAAACATTTATTAAGTTTTTGATAAATAATCTAATGTTTTTCTTTGCATTGTCTTTTTTAGCAACAAATTGTCCATAAATTGTTTGATAACGTCCATTTTGTTATTCATTTCACCACTAGAATGTGTGTCTAAATAACTGAGCATACTTTTCATGATTTTCTTCGTTTCGGATGACGTGGGAACAAGAGCTGCATTATTCATTTCATATTTGTCTTCGGAATCTGCATCAGTGATATTTTTTGATCTTTGAACCAACTCCGAAATGTCTTGGTCTGCCATATAGTTGGGGCTGTATACATATTATCATCATCTACTGCAATGAATTCTTTTGGTAATACAATAGGACAGTCCATTTATATAGAAACCGATAATTTAAAGAAGAGAATAATTTCCGTGTTAAGCAATTTTTTTTTTGTGTTGGGGGGGATGCATGAAAATACATAGTAGTTTGTCGGGACCGTTGTATTATTTCGTGTTTACCGATATTTCGTCTTAAGCATTTTCGTGTTAAACGTATCTCACTGCTATTATTTCATGAAATAATTAACCAAGTCGGTTAATGTGTATAACCGATTAATCATTTTATACCTTCCCTAGTCATTCTATGAAATAACTAGGTTTTAATAAATTAACAAATAATCCCCTGTTAAAGTTCATTAAAACAAGTACATATAGAAAATGCTTAAGTCTTGTAAATTGCTTAAGTCTTTCGAAAGATACATTTCATACTACGGACAGGAAATATGCTTCCCACCAGCTTCATTAATTTAAAAATATCGATGGGAAGCTATTTTCTCGCCGATGATTTGTGCTGTTTGCACTTCGGCTACCCCTACACCCGAGTCTTAGATTTTCAACTCGTAAGTACAAAGAACGATTTGTTGGTTTCTTGAAGAGCAAGAAAACTGTTCCAAACTAAAGTTAGTAACTATATGCCAACATTAACCCATTCCCGACTTTTGCTCGGGCATGTGGAGCATACCGCCCTGGCTCATCCCGAGTGTAGATCGGGTACTGTGGAAGTGTACACTGTGAAATCGATCGTACCTGAATTATTTCACATGTGCTTTTTATGGTTTCGTAAAATTGAAAAGTACCACTTAGCGGAATTTTTTGCAAAAAGAGGACGCCATTCCGCTGAGCACCTCCCTTCACGCTTGTCTGAAAGAAACTTAGTTGACTACATTTCTCCAACAGAGAAGAAAACTAATACAACGCGATAGTATATTATTTGCTGCTCAAAGAGAGACAGTAAAGGGAAGAAGTGAAACTAGTTTCTACTGTCCAGATTGCGATGTCGGGTTATCTGCAGTACCCAACTTTAGCTTTTAGAATTTATCATACACAATCAATTTTTGATTAATAGTTTCATAATCATTTATGTGAATGCAAAACATGTAAATAAAATTTGTAATTCAAGATAAAATCTAGGTATTATTACATTTATTGTTTGTGTTAATTGACTTCAAAATCTAATGATTTCTGTCATACACAGAAAGCCAACTTTACCAGCAAATTACTCATTTATTTAAATGGATTTTTCTTACATTAATTTTTAGAAACTTTTGTGTGCAAATGGTGCTATTACGTTAAAAAGATGTGTATGTTTGAATAAATATATAAGAACTGACAGTTTTTGATCCACAATCCAGAAATGAAATGAACCTGCAAGGGGTTAAAAACTTGCTTTTAAATAAGGGAAGATATTGAAAACATTCAATATAATACCTTCATTACAGTCAAGGATCTTAGGCTTGCCGCATATAGTTGATAAATAATAAGGAAAAGCAAAATTGACAATGCTAGATCAGTTTAACACACAGCAATAAAAATGACTGAATAATAGTTAGATTTAACTTTTTATGACTAAAAATAAAATAATTTACTAGTCCACTTAGCCCTGCCGACAAAAAACACACTGTTCGAATAAAATATTACGAAAATTTTATTTTAATGATCCCTAGGCTATAGTTACTATATAAAACTACTAGTTATATAAGTCCTAGTATTCAATAATTTTATTTTCCTTAACTCACTTAGTTAAGTAATTAATGACATACTTAATTATTTTATGAAATAATGTATTCACGCTTTAAAGGCGACATAAAAATAAAATTATCTATAATATGACCTTAAGGCTTATAATAAAAGGCTTAAAATGCTTCAAAATAGCTTTAAAAATAACATTAAGCATAAAAAGAGTTTATCAATTAAAAATACAAATTCTATATGAACTTCTTCCTGGCTTTTCCGAGCTGTGCTCGGGCAGGTGAAGCGTACCATCCTGGCTAATCCCGAATGTAGCTCGGTGACTGTGAACATTACACTGCACAATAGGTCTTTCCCGAATTATTTCACTTGTGTTTTTTATGGTTCCGAATGCTTTTTCGTACTTTTCTGGGTAAGCATAAAAAAAAACTGACATATTTTTATTCGTAATCCCTGTATAAAATGTGCGTGGAAGGGGAATTAATAATCAAATCTCCTCAACCTCTGAAATATCACAATACTTCAGAGTCTCAAACATGGATTGTTGATAACAGGCAATTAAACTATTCGAATATTTTGATGTTTACGATTGATTCAAGAAATATATTTTCAGGAATCCTAATAAAATACATTATTAGAAGATCGAAAATATTCTTAAAAGTTTAAAAAAGACTAAAAAAATGATAAATAGCTGAAAAGTGACCAAATCAATATGTCCTTTTTCAAAAATGGAAGTGTGGGGGAGCACAGCTTAAAGATAACGTAATTGATTGAAACAACGTACATTTATTAGTGTTACTTTGTTTATCGGTTTGTGGAATTCTGAATAATAATGATTTGCTTAAGATACATTCGAAATAAACCCACGAAATTGTACGTACATCCCCAAGGATTACGCTCTTCCTAAAAGCTTACACATATTCGAATACCTTCTGTCCCAAATGGTCGGTCGATTTGGCTCGTAACGCTTACTAATGAACATGAGTCGAAGCTTAGAGAGAGAGAGAGAGAGAGGGGACAAGGGGTTAGGTTTCAGCCTAAATCCAAGGCACTGACACAATTAGTAACAATGTACAATTCTGTTTATAACCTATTTGTTCAAGCAATTAAATTTAGAAATTTACTATGCAGTCAAGTGTTGTCAGGTAGTTATGTTCGAAGCCATGAAGTCTTTTTAAAAAAAATTTCATGCCACTTCTACCGAAACGTTTCATTTTATGCATTTTGAAAATTTAAATTTTTTCTCAAAAATGTTTTTTTTAAAGCAATTTAAATTTAGTTTCAAGTAGTTGAGATGATCTTTTTAGCTATTGTACAGGATTAAAATTCAAGCTTTAAAATGTTTTTACATTATCTATTAAAATGAAACTTTGTTCAAGTGATGCAGTGGGACTGAGGGTCAGTTTAACATTGAATTCCTCAGATTCACTAAGTAGACTTCATGGAAGTCTATAAAATATTTTCACCTGTTTGTATGATATTTTTTTGCAGTTTATAGGATTTCTATTTACATATTAATAAAAATTCAGTTATTTTATTGATAATATTCTTAAGATAATTCCTTTCTTTGTAAGTGTTCAAGTCTTAATAACCGTAACTAACAGTTCCAAACAGCAGAAGCGCCCTCTAACAATTACATATATTCAGTAGAGTCCAGGTGGAGAAAGAAATGGTCGCTACGAAAAACCATTCACGTTTCTTTGTCTATTAATTTTGTTATGATAAGTGTTGTTTGTAGGTAAACTAACTTAAATTAATAGTTAAACTAAACAGACTGTAAGACTCAATTGCGAGTTTACCACCTTTAGTTTAATCTTTAACGTTCAACGCTCTACATCTGTATTTTTATTTATTACTAGCTAGAAAACCCGTTCTTCGCCACGAGTGAATTAAAAATTAAACAATTCAAATTGAAGGATAAAGAAGTTTTTAGTGTTAATTTTACGTGAATTGCAAATTAAACAAAAAAGAGCTTTCTGCATATCTCAGCTAAACAAAAAAAAAACCATATTTTTAAAATTTTAAGTCTGTAAATCTAATAGCTGATAAAAAAGATTTTTTAAAATTTATAACGCCCCGTAACTTTCTTGTGGATCGATTTTTAAAAACACATTTCTAAGCTGATCTCTGCTCAGCAAAAGTAACACATTGCTACAAATTTTGAGTAATGAACGCCTAAAATAGTGTAAATAATTTATATCTGGATGGGTAATACGTTAATATTACTTTCTGTTGTACTTATTTTATGTTAAAATTGTAATATTTGCAAGCAATGCCGTTCCTAACATTATAATGGCATTCAATAGAAACATAGCGAAATGTTGGTGATAGAGCCAAGTGGGCATCATTTTTGGCGATCATGTTGGCAACATGGCGATTGATTGAACAGTGCAGAAGTTGCTTTGCTGTATGTAGCACCACCTGGTGGGAGCTGCAATGTAGAGGATAGCACAAAAACCTTCTCCACAAAAAATAACTATACATGCCAATTTTCATAGTGATCGGTTGAACGGTGTTGGAGTGAAGCGATTTCATATATGTAAACATCCATTTATATATATATATATATATATATATATATATATTATGTTTCTAATTATGGCAACAATAACAAAGGGAAAATATTAAGGAATATTAAAATAAGTTGTAAAAAAATTGTAGGAACTTGCATATATTGAAATATACATAAAAAAAGGCGCAATTGTTTTTCGAAAGGAAAGAAAAAGGAAACTAAAAATCTAAGATGAGAAAGAGAGAGAGAGGGAAGAAAGATGCAACTGTTATACAAAAGATTTAAAAATCAAAGAATTAGCCTTTTAGTTGTTATCCCATTTTTACCTTAATTGACATTTTAATGAAATTTTACAAAAATAGAAATAAGGATTTTCAAGGAAGATAGTACGATTTAAATAAAAATATTTGATTCAATGATTTTTACAAATTTGTTTACTTGCATTTGTTTTATGTTTTATGTAAAACAGGATTGTGCCAAAAATGTTATAAAAAGCAAACCATTTAATTTTTTAAAGAAAAATTAAAAAATTTATGAAGCGATTTTAAAATACTTTTCATTCGAGTTAATAATTGTACACACATGAAATTTGATTCACAAATATGTAAAACAATGTTCAAAAGATTGGCGTGGGGTTTTTGATAACATGATTGCAATTCAGAAATTCAATTTGGGCCCCCTTGAATCCTGCCCCTTTCGCAATGGGGGTTGCGGGGGTGTACGTTACGCCACTGGAATAATTTAGCCTAAAAAACGGATTTTAATTTTTTGCCTAACTTCCGTCAAAGAAATCGTACTATGTCCTTTTAAACAAAATACACTCAAAAACAATTAATTTCCATGCCTTAAAAATGGTTGCATTATTGTCTTTTTTTAATGAGAGATTTTAGTTAAAATTTACGAAATGAAAATTTACATTTATTAAAAATTTAAAGATGCAACTCTCCTTTAGTCACCACACAAAATGTAATGAATACTATGCGGGTTTCCATGTATTATGTTGATGAATTAATGCATGTAAAAATGATAGACTAAAAAAATTAACGTGTAATGCAAAATATTGATCTGTTTTCCTCCTCGGAATTTCTATAATATTTCTTCTCATTTCTCACGCAACGCATGCAAAATTAATATTTAGCGTGTGAAATAGTTCATGTGATTTGTCTCTTTCCCTCCATGAGACTCGATCATACATATGTTCTTCTTTTAAATATAATGCAAAATGCTTTCAATAAATAATTATTTACTGAAAGAAATAACTTAAGAATTTTTGAAATAAATCGAATAACAACAAAATATAGAAATCTGTTCCGAATTTTGTGTAATGAATGCATAAAATCGTGTAAATAATTTATATCTGGAGGTTTAATACATTAATATTACTTTGTGATGTATTTATTTTATGCTAAAGTAATATTTGCAACGCCGCTCCTTACATTATAATGGCGATTCAATGGAAACTTGGAGAAATGTTGGAGATAGAGCCAAGTTGGCATCGTTTTTGGCGAGTTGGTGACCATATAGAGACTACTGGAAACTACTGGTGAAATCTACTTATATCTTGATCCATGACGTAAGCGAATTGTTTCTCGAAAGATCCGCGGGGCTTATAAATAGGGAGTCACTCACCGAAACTGAGTTAGTCTTATTTTGACCGTTGAAGAGTTGCTTCATTCGAAGAAATTCTTGTGAATACATTACGTATTTGTATTTCTAGGCATTGATAGTTGGGTCTGAGTGCTGTAGAAGGTATGAAGATCTTCTGGGATTTATTTTGCAAATTTTAGTGTAAATTTCCATCACTCCTGAAGAGCTGTTGGTCTTTGATACTAATAGCACAAAATCCTCGAGCCTCGATCTATTCTTCAAAGGATCACTATTCTTGGACCATGCTAGGCGTTTTTTCATCATTTTCTGAGTTAGAAATAGTTTTTTCCCTCAGTCTTGTTGCATTAAGGCCACCTTCCAGAAGCCTTTCCCATGCAGTTGAGGTACTCACTTCAACACTATTATCCAATAAATCCCTTCAAAAGTCTATACTTGTCTTTCTTGGATTTATTTTGCAACTTCTTATTAAAATTTTATCAGTCCTTGGAGTAATTTTCTACTTGTACCCACAATTTTCTTTTCTTTTTGGAGACGAGGATCCAGAATTTTGAAATGTTCTTAAAACACGTAACTCAATCACAACATCTGCCATAGTTGTATCTCTCACAGTCATAGAAGTGTGTTCATTGGTTGCGATTTATTTTAGAACGGTTCATCGGAATAATATCGATATTTGAACAAGTAAAAGTAACACATCTTATACAGAACGTAAAATTGAAATTACCAACTGCCCCACTTAAAGGCTCACAACTGATCTCCTGATACATTAAAATGAATAAATTGTAGTCTTAGTCGATCTGTCACACTACCTAAAGGCATATTACGGGTTTGAGGTGGTTCAGCACTAGTAATCATATTCCAACTCAAACAAGAAAAACATGTTTGTCGCAATTAATTCGAACAGTATAGTAGTTTGATTTTCAGCAGGCATTTTATTTCTTTCTTTAATTTTTAACAAAGAAAGTTAACAGTATGAAAACTCTGCTCACCACCAACATTGCATTCACAAAGATTGAAAGGACACGAGTTAAATCTGTTGAGGTGCATTTTAAAATTTCCAAGGCCGGTAAGGAATCGGGTGATTTTAAAATTTGTAAAAAATGATGACTACTCAGTCTTTGTGCAGTTCGGTCGGAAAAAATTTCTTTGTCAAAAAAGACTGAGCTAATAGAGTGTTCCCAGTGATCCAGTGACAAGAGTTTCCTCAGTTTTTTTTTCTTTAAAAATAGGGTTTTGAAATATTAACTGAGATGTCAATTCCACGATTGGTTGCGGATTTAGCAGAGAAATCAGCCCCTACATTATTAAAAATTCCAGTATGGCACGGAACAAAAGTAAAGGATACTAGTATATTTATGTCCAAGGTTCTTTTGAATTTTCATCATTACAAGACGAAATATTTTGTAGAGTTTCTTAGGAGAAAAAGGAATCTCTGATTTTGTTAAATGTTTATAAAGATATTATATATGGGATTGATGAAGGAAGAAACTTTTCCTTTTATTTTTTAATTCGTCAATTACATGTATAGTAAATAATTATTTTATTAATCCTTGATAGAAACATTTAAATATAATGTTATTAAAATGCATTCTCTCTCTCTCTCATTTGACCAATAAACTTCCCTTTCGCATTAAGTTTAATTTAATTTCGTCTCCTATAATCTTACTGAACAAGATTCTGCCAAAATATATCTTTACTCAGAAGCAAATTTCAATTCTTACTTTGTATATTATTTTTAAAATTCAAGTTCTGAAAGTTAATTTGATTTAAAGTTCTTAAAGTTACATTTGAGAAGCTTTCTGTTAAATTTTGAATTTTTAAACTTCAAAGTAAACACGCTTTCAAAAATTTTTGGAAAAAGCCTCAGAACGCATATTAGATTTCATTCTAGATTATAACCCTCCTTTTAAATGTAGGAAATTGTAAGAAAGTGAAAGAATTTCAGTATTCATATAATTTTAGAAAAAACGTTTATTTATAAGGTATTTCACTAAAATAGATTTTACTTAGTTCATATGGTATTTTGGTTCATATGGCAAAGTATCTAACAAAAGAAACTTCTTACACATCTTTAATATAATCTCTTATATATATATATAAATTTACTTTAAAGCGTTTTCCATATTAGTTGTAAAGTCTATTCTCCTTTTTGAAAAAAGGGCGAAATTCAATTAAACAGCAAATATAAATTTTTAAAATGCAGTAATAAACCAACTGACTGCCTTAACATAATTCAGTGCTGAACAGTGGCATACACAAGGGGAGGGTGTCCTCGGTTCCAGACGCCCCCTCATAGCCCTTGAATTTTTTTTGATTGATTATAATCCTATGGATATAGAATGTAAAATTAAAAATATATGTTATTAATAATTAATTTTATTAAATAATACTAATTATTTATTCAATAACTAATTTTTTATTGTTTTTTGTTTCCGAAAATTGACAAAATCAAAAGAATATGTTAGGAGGGTTGTGGAGCATGATACAAGAAGGGTAGACTTCCGACCCTGGACTCCCCCCCCTTGAAAAATTCATGTGTGCTCTACTGGTGCCGAACTAAAATTGCGAGGTTAATTTCATATGGCTGGACTGTGGCCGTACAGTGGGTCCCAAGTCACGTAGGGATCCCAGGAAATGAGAGGGCCGACTAAAAAGCGAAGCAGAGGGAGCCGATTCGTCTAAACCGGAAGTCCCCTTAACACCCAGAAGATCAAAGAGTATTATATTCAAATACATTGACAAATGTACTGCCGTGACTCAAAAAACCTTGGAAAGCCATGGAAAATCCTGGCCAATGTAGGTCCTATATCGAGGCACCCGGAGAGAGCCAAGGCTGTTGCCCGCTTTCTCAAAAACCACCGGACATTATTTTTTGGGGGTGTATCTCCACTGGCTTGGACCTGGCTGCTGACGAGGCCTGACCTCTCTGCCAGGATGGATGGCGACCACCTGCTCCAATGCACTGGACTCGATGGATACCCAACTGACGACATCGTCAGTCGGTAGCGGGAGGCTCGGCGTCAAATGGTCAAGAAAAATGTAAATAAATAAATATTTAAAATTATGTTAAAATAAGAATTTTAATGAAAATGTAAAATTTAAAAATGTACAATACCTCAAAGTGTAATGAAATGCATGTAAAAAAATCAAAGCCAAACTGCAAGACATTAAAAAAAAAAGAATTGAAATTAATAATTTTTTCAATCTACAATTTTGAGAAAGGCATTATTAAAAAAAGGAGAATTTTCTTTTTATAAAATAATTCACGAAATTAATATTCAATTTATTAACGATAGCTTTTAAAAGAACTGTGCCTTGAGGCCTTTTGTTGCCAATTCAACACTTTGTTAAAAAGGAATCCCAATTTGCTGCATGATCTCACTCGAGGGTATTAGATATCATAAGTGAATTTTTTTTTTTTATAAAAGCACACATTTTTAACGCTTTATTTCAAAGGACAAACTTATCTTGTGAATACCCATTTTTATCATTTTCCGATTATAATATTTAAAAAGAAATATGTTTTAAGATTAAAAATTTTTTTTTGCTTTATAAGTTTTTAACAATTTAATGCACTTGTATAAGGAAAAATAATATTAAAAACAAAGTACATTTTTATGGCAAAAACATAGACGACGAAACCCTCAAAATAGATTCTCTATTATTTAGAGTGAACGAGAAATTGCAAATCCCGAATTACAAAAATTCTTGTTCAACTATTATAAATTAGAAATTGAAAGATTAGGTATATATAAAGTGTTTGAGAGAATCGGCGTTTGCTTCATTTGTTTTTGCTTGTAATAAGACAGCATAAACTCATTTTTTTTATCTTTTAAATTTATTTTCCCCGAATGGTGCTGCGCACATTTCTGGGAACTAATATTTTTCATGTAACCATTCTTTTTCCCCTGTTCTAACTAATCGAGAAGAGTTTTGATGGGTATTAGGGTAGAAGTGTGACATCATGGGCATAGCTACCACCGTACCAGCCGTATTAATGATAGGGTGCCCCCAGCTACAGGGGCCCCAATAAGTGCAGTATTTTTGACATTTTCAAATAAGTTTTATTAATGCGATCATTTTTATATTTTTCAAAAAGGCCCCCCCCCCAAAAAAAAGAATTTGGATCCAGGGCCCTCCAGGACTAGCAACGCCAGTGTGTGACATACACTCTACTCCGGCCAGTGGCGCAACGTACACCCCCGAATCGCGAGAGGGGTCTGGCTTCTAGGGGTCCGAAGCCTGACTGACATAAAGAACTTATCCTTAGTTAGATCTGGCTCGGGCCCCAAACCTGACTTTGCAGGGGGGGGGCCTAATATTTTCCGTTACGCCACTGACTTCGGTATGAGGTTCTCTTCTATTGCGGAGGTTGGTTCATTTTGCATAATCCCGCATACCCATTGCACTATTTCATCATCATTCAATATCTCAATAGTTTGCGCTTAACCAATCATTGGCTGCTTTCTCAGCAACAGTTTCACATTAGTCTAAGCTCTGTAAAGTATTCAAGACTATGTATATGCATTGTATCATAATCAATGTCTTCAAAAGCAAGGAATTGTCCATTACTTTCTGATACAATTTTCGAAACACGAATTTTTTAAAGTGACTTCTTTCGGAACAGCGATTTTGAAAAAGAGTATAAACGAATACTATTTTTGATGTTTAGTGTCACCTTAATTAGAATATGCATATAAAATTGCCTTAAGAATATTATAAAAATAAAAAATTATTTATAAACAAATTTTTGGCAAAAAATGAAACAAAATTATAGTTTAAAAAAAACTAATGTGAACACCCTTTTATAGTTAATCGAACTAAGTTGTAACTTAAACTTTTAGTCGCCAAATCTGGAAATGGGATCTGAAATGAGTCGTCCAATGCGGGATGGGAAATCGTTAATCCTGATCAGGACAAAGGAACGCAATTATTAAATTAATGTATTGTCATCGGTCCCCTGAATAAGTGAGCAAAATTTCGAATTAATCTGTCTTATTTAAGTGGGTAAAAATTGAGTTCAAAGATTCAGTTACATACAAGCTTATAAAAGGGTGTTAAAAAAAGCATATTTGAAAACATTCTGCTTTTTTGGAAAGTGCTTCTATAATAATTATATTCCGCCTTTATATAACTTAGACTTTCTACAGAGCTTGAACTAGGAGTTTTGAAAAACCCTCATTATTTTCAAAGTTACAATCAATTGAAACAATAACCGATGTATTTTGTTACGATTTCTCTATTCTGATGTATTAAAATATGATCAAATCCATTCCTAAATTATATATTTCAAAAATTCTAGTTCAGGCTCTTTAGAGAAGTCTTAGCTATATATATAGACATAATATTATTATTATAGAAGCATTTTTCATTAAAAGAAACAATTCATTTTTTCTTCATTTTTAGCCAAAAAATTACATTTAAATAATTTTTTATTGTGATAATATTCTTCAAACAATTTTATACGTAAACTCTAATTCAGGTGACACTAAATATCAAAAAAATTATTCATTTATACAGAATGTATCCTACGCGGTATCGGCCACCCGCGTGCAAAAACCTAATTCGCCGCCCCTGTAGAGAATTTTTCATATTGCAACTAATACTTAACTTTAAGGTATCCTACTACCCTAAAATTGTGAATTTTGCCAAAAAGTGACAAATTTTTTTATACTTTTATCTTATAGAACATTTTATTAGCTTTTTAAAAATACTAACTTTATTATTTTCCGTTCCCTAGAACAAAAACTAAGGGCGTTTTAGTAAAAGCAGATGCCATTACTTTAAGCGAGATGTCATACTTTAAAACGCGTTTTACTCGAAATGTGTTCTTTTGAAAATTCTCAAACGGGGCCAGCGATTGCTAAAAAAGTTTTGAAAATAACTAACTACAAAATTTTTTTTGTAAGTTCTGTATAAGTGTAGAAGTCTTTTAACCTTCAGATTTATCGATCACTGTTTTATTACAAAATTTCAGTCCCTTATGTTAATATAATCAATGTTATTTTAAGCAATTTCGTGTAAAATTTAATATAAAGTCCTCTAGTTTTTGTAAAAATGAAAATGTCTGTTATCCTGAAGGTCATTTCAAAAATGAATAACATAGCAGCACATCAAAATTGAAAATTTTTTCATAAACTTTTGGTACAGAATGGGCCCTGTTTATGTTATTTTTGGTAAATTTTTACCCTTACCCCCATTTTAGTAATAATAACTTCTTTTTCTTTTTTAAATTTTAGCATATTTTTCTTAAAATGTACTAAACAAATCTAAGGAACCACACAAAAAAAAATCTCCATATGTCCATTTTTTTAAAAAAAATTTGTCGCAAGTTGTTGGATACCTTAAACTATGCTATGTTATAGGGAAATCGGGACTTATTTTGATATTTCAATAACTATTTAAATTCAGACATTATACTTTCGATATATTATAATTTTTATTTTGAGAAATTCGTAAGAAAATTTTGCTTGATTGACAGATTTACATGCGCCCTGCGGCCGTTCCTTGTTTTGGCTGCCTGTGTGCCGCGCACGCGCAGCACACCTGCTAGAATCGGCCCTATATTTATACGCTTTTGATAAATCACGATTCTGAACGGAGTTAGTCATCTTAAATAGATGACGTGAATATTTATTAGGTAAAAGCAATGAGTTGTAAGTATAAAATTCATCATAGCCAGATTTTCACAAATGCAAGACAGTCAATACCACTCTATTATGCATTTTGGAATTGTAGATTTCTCCGATAAACTTTGAACCATTCATGGATTGTATTAGTGTTGTTATTTACGCAGGTCCTGTGAAAAATATTGCATTCGTCAAAATTCAAGATCAAACCGCATCTTTGATCCGGCACTAGCTTAGAGACTGGTTTTAGTTAGATTAACCTGTAAAATGGAGTAATTTTCTTTAATTTAAAATTTTTTAATATGCTTTCTTGGACAATCCTCTTTCCAGTCAATCCACTACAGGTTACATAAAATCTTCTACACTTTATACAGCCGCACCGCCTTATTCTTTTACCAAAGCAAAATATTTTTTTGACATTTTCCATTCGTGCACATTTACGGATATCTAAAGAAAGGGCATACATACTACTTTAAACATCTTTCTTCTCATCGTCATTTTGATCGTATAAATCTGCTTCTTTTTCTTTCTATTTTTAAAAAAGATATTCTTCTTTCAGATACGACAAGAAAACCTCATTCGTTTTTTCGGTTTCCCGATCCCCGGGTATTCGGTACTGTTGAAAAATGTTTTATGAGCATTCAACCGGAAAATTCATCAATTCCCTCTCAACCTTGGAATTCCTTTACTTTATTTTGTTACTTCACTTCATCAATAGGCCCTTCAGAATGTCTAGACTCCGCTCCGTTGGGGAAAAAAATTTGATGCTGCACATGAACTTTTTTATTCCAAAGAAATCGATTCAAGTTACGATTTTGATTCTTTTGTGAGCCATGTCGTAATCTTACTATTGACTGCAAATGGCAAACGTATGAGTCATAAAAGGAGAAAGAAAGAATTTTTAAATTTATGGAATGTTAAATTCTATTTCCTTTCTTCTTTTTATGCATTCTTGCTTTTTGACATTTTGCTATTCGATTGCTGTAAAATGAATTCTAGGCTCCATTATTTTCAAGATAATATTGGTTACATTTATAATATGTCACAGTCAGTATGTAGTTTTAGATTGGTACTTGATAAAGTTTAAAATCGTGTGACGTTTTGGGAAAATTGATGAGTAGAGTGAGACTTAAATTAAATTATAGATTTTTTCATCTACAGCTATTAATTACAATATTTATAGTTAGATACAAGTTATTCAAACATTATTGAGTTTTTTAATACTATAGAATATTTGATTGGTGATGGAGGAGGACAAAACACAGCGTCTCTTTCCGAGTGTTCCAAGCGGTTTACTCTCTCCACTCTCTTAGTGTGTGGGGCTGTTCCTTCTACACCTCGAATTTCACTCGAGGTTCGGCTCGCAGGTGAAGTGCAGATGTTTTTTTTGTTGTCATGGCTAGGGATTGCAATTCCGGTATACCGGATACCAAATACCGGTATTTTGAACGATTTGTACAGTTTCGAAATACCGGTATTCACAAGTTTAAATACTGGTTTTTCGGTATTTACTAGAATTTTTTAAAATTGTTTCTTATATAATCAGGGATCGACAGCATAGCAAAATATTATCCTTCTTTGTGTTTATGTCATAGTGTTAATTATTGCACCATGATCAAAATATACTATAAATGAAATAATTTTACATCCATTTCAGAAGATGAAGATATTAAACATCTTTATTCCGCTCATTCCGTTGTTCTTATTTTATTTTCCCTAGCTGGTTCTACAGTTCTAAGGCAACTCATTAAATCCATCGTCTAATTTTTTCCATTGCCAGACACAACGAGATAAAAGACTATTAATCTGTGTGTGTTGAACTTAAAAATACAGACATATATAAACCATTTCTCTGACAAAAAATAAAAACACTACTGCCTAACTAAGTTCTCGTTGAAAGAGGAATAACATATCCAAGATCATCTGCCTTCCTTCATCCATCAACAATTGTTACTAAACTGGCTCCCTAACGGGCGAAATTAATTAGACTGTGAATACAAAGTTGCACCGTGCAATCAAGAGAAGTTATAAAATATCTGAATCACATCCAAGGCCAAAACTGTCGTATTACAGCTCAGAGTGATACTGAACTTGCACATGATTCGTAGTTTGTTATTCGTATCTGAGAAATCAAGGTTGTACTAGTGAAGAAAATGCGTAATATTTCCATATTTTCTAAACTGGTGAGTTTGTTATTCACACTGTATCATACTTAAGGGTTCAAAATGTTTTTCAGATTCATTATATATATATATATATATATATACATAAATAATAACCCATAATAATCAATAAGAATAACTTTAAAGAACAAAAAAAATCAGGTGATAATACTTTAATTTGGTTTCATTATTTATATGATGAAAAGAATATGAGGGCCCAATGTAAAAAATGTTCTAGAGTTATGAAGAAAAGAGACTAACCAAATAAAATTTGATCAAGTTTATTGTAAATATTCTTAAAATGTTTTACCCACAGACCAATTCACATTCAGAAGAATTCGGTACAATTATTGAAGATGATGATGACACTAATGTCAATAGTGAAAAGGAACTGTCTCTTGAATAAAACTTAGAATTAGCGATAACTAAAAAAATTTCAACAAACCAAAATACCCAGTACAGAAATCAGCTTATCCAAAATCATTCGATTAGAAATCGATTTATTTGAAGGTTAGGGATTTAGAGGTAAACACTTGGAAAAAGTATATCGCGTATTGCTAACACTACCACCAACTAGCGTAGATGCCGAAAGAGCGTTTTCGACAGCTGGTAATTTTTTCACAAAATTATGTTCCAGGCTTAATGACAGTACAATTGATGATTTATGTTTTTTAAGAACACATTTCAAACATTTAACTTTTAAAACATTAAGAACATGTTAATAATTTGTAATAGTACCACAGACTAAATAATGATGTTTGCACTTTTTTGTGGTTTAAATGAATAAGCTGTTCCTTTATTTACTTATTTTTTGTGTGATTCTTCATATTCTGTTATAATTTATAAGTTAAAAATAATTTCTGGTGATATTTACGCTCTCTAATAAAACTGGCCAGTAAAACTAAGGGGGGGAAAACATCAGTGTTTTCTTTTTTTTTGTCTAAAATTTCTAATATCGATATTAAAACCGGTATCCCGGTATTAAGTTCTAAGAAATACCGGTATTGAACTTTAGGTGCGATATTGCAATCCCTAGTCATGGCCATCGGTTGCTGGAATGATGTCAGATAAAAGAAACGTGCAATATTTTAGAGGTGCACGTGTGGATATGAGCTGCGTAATGTTATCTGCATAGGAAAGTTGATCTTGCAGCTGCGAGGCGGGAAAACGTTACAATAGAATTTATGCCCTTTAACGTATGAATTCCAAAAATGAATTCTTACGTTAAACTTCTGTTAAAAATCATTTCATTTTCTCATTTTTTTAAATTCAGTTTTGATATGTTGATTAAGTGATCTATTAAAAGAAACAAAAACTGTAACACTACACTCCCGTCTACCCTGTGACCCAGCGAAAAGTGTAGGAGGAAGTGAAGGACAATTCGACATGATAATTTCTAATTATTTATTCAGCACTTTAATTAACTCAAAAACAATTGAATGAATCAGACCAAACAAGATGTTTCCGATTAGCAAGCAGAGGTAAGGAGATGAGTGTCGCGTTTTTGGAGAATACTTCTAATAATTGATCCAATTTTTATTAATCAATCTTCTACCTTAATATTGCTTTAAATGGTAGATGTGTAACTAA
This sequence comes from Trichonephila clavata, assembly GCA_019973975.1. Classification (NCBI taxonomy): domain Eukaryota; kingdom Metazoa; phylum Arthropoda; class Arachnida; order Araneae; family Nephilidae; genus Trichonephila; species Trichonephila clavata. Next base: position 39,336 of record BMAO01030724.1, on the reverse strand, counting down.
TTGCCACTTAAATATCTTTACTAATTTAAATATTAAAGCGTGCTATAAATGCGACTAATACCTGAACTGTAGATAGTCTTCTTATCTTCTAATGCGTAAATTTTCAATCTCCTGATAACTTCTATTAGATAGTAATTTTCCTCTATATAACTATCTATCTCTTAATAATTCTAACTTCCTATCTCTTTTCTCTCACACTGACTTATTAGCCCTTTTCCATATATCTCTTAAACTTATATCACACTTTATCTAGCTTTAACTAACCTTTTCAGCAAGCAAACCTTTTAACTTAATCTGCATATCACGGTTTCTTCTTCAGAAAAGGGTTGTTGATTTTCTTAGCCCAAAGATTTCCCCAGATGTTAGTTGAAGGATGCTTATAGATCCGTCACAAAACGATCTATTAAGGCGACTAAATGATCCATTACTGGAACTAAAGAAAAGTTCTCCCTATTTCAAGGGTAGGAACGAGATAAAGTCATTTTTTTATTATCTAAAAGGTTAATGAGATTGGGATCTAATTCCTCAGTCATGGAATAGCTGTAAAACCCTATTATGTTGTGTGTGTGCCACTTCTTTTTACACCCTAACTCTTACAATTTAAATATGAAACTTTCTAAAGTACTACCAAACACTTACACATAATAACACAAAATCAGTACTATTCGTGTCTTCTGCTATACTTACGGTTACTATATCATGGTGGTGGGGTCCCTTTATTTTCATTACATAAAAATTGCACCTTGTCACACACACATACCTTTCATTAATATTGTTATTTGGTGAAGATTATTCTTTGTTTCTAAAATTGGTAACAGAAAAAATGTTGAACAACATACCACTTTTAATCCGGTGTGTAACGCGCCCTTTTAACATAAAAAAATAAGATTGCAATTTACGGGTGAGCGTTTCACGCCGGGTATAAAAATAAGAGCTCTAAAAAAAGATGATCATAGAAAAAGTTAGACATTTACATATATCGAAAAATACTGTATGAACTTAAAGAATTGTAGTTATCGAAGTATACTATTTTTTTCTAAAACTTGGGATAATACCTAGAATAAATGACTTCGAAACATAACAGCATAACGCACGTACATTTCAGGCTTCTTCGTAAAAGAGAGGGCACGCGTTATACGGCGAATAAACCTAAAAATTAAAAATTGCAGCATGAAAGTATAGGGCGCCTTATACGCTGGATTTTACGGTGCTTGTCGGATTCAGTTTCTTGTTTAACTCAAGTTTCTATGATACTGACTCACTTTCAGCGAACGATTCCTATTTACAGCTCACGGCTGCCTTCTAGCTCTTTCCCGAAAGATCCACTTGCGTCATAGATCGTGATGTCAATGGATTTCTCCAGAAACTCCCAGAAGCATCCACATAATAGCCAAGTCGCCTAAGTGGTCCCTTATTCACCAAATTTGGCGCCAAAAATGATGCCTACTTGGCTGTATCAGCAATATTTCGCCAAGTTTCGATTGAAACGCCATTATAATGTAAGAAGCAGTGTTGCTTGCAAATATTACAATTTTTACCATAAAATAAATACAACAGAAAGTAATATTAATGAATTAAACATCCAGATACAACATTATTTACACTACTTTAAGTATTAATTACGCAATATTTGTAACAATATATAAGCCGAACGAAATTTCTTAAATAATAGCTTTTTTTTTACTTCGATATAAATTGCTGCCTTTTAGGTTATACTGCGAAATAATCTGATGAGGACTTCAAGTACGAAAAAAAATGTCTTCTCTAAATTACATTAATTATTTTTGATTATTACGATTATTCTCTAGAATTAAACCATTAAACCATATTTGGAATGCTAATGTCTTAATGTATTTTAACTTATTCAATATGATTCATGTCGTAATAACTGTTTGGACTATTGCCAATAATTAATAGGTAATTTCGGGTTAACGATACTTTCTAATTATTTATTCTAATTGATGTTGAATTAGAGTTGTATAATGAACAATTAGAGATGGCTCATTAAATTATGAGTCTCTTTAAGCGAGGATGATGATTTTTCGTAGATATCTTCATCTTCAAATTTCTGAATCATAGAACGTGAAAAGCAGTGGCGTGCTTGAAATAGGTCAGCCGGAAGTATTGCGAAGAGATAGCGGAGTTCACATTGTGTCTCCACATTTTAATTAACAACGTGCTTATATACCTAAAGTATTAATGAGATAGACTGAGAAACAGACATCTGATGCAAGCTCTTATATATAAAGATACCGCTTACACACACATTTGAACTGAAGCCAAATACAGCTTTAATTTAATTAAACAATAATATAAAGTAATTTATCTAGAATATCACAAAATGAAATCCATCCAACCTAATATTCTATTCTATTGGAAAGGGAAGCATATACAAAAAAATGTAAGTAAAGGAATAAGTAAATTTTATGAAATAATGTGTGAGGGGAATAAGTTTACGTTTTAACTGGGATTTTTTTTCTCTTAAAAATTTTTTAATTTAAGGACTTTCAAATTTTTTTGGTTGCCTCCTATGTGTGTATACTATACAAAACAGATTTTGTGCTCAAAATTTCATGAAAAGCTAACCATTTAATTTTTCAAGGAAAAAACTTAAAATTTTTGAAGTGAATTTAAAATGCTACCCTTCCTACAGAAATTGACGTACATATATGAAATTTGAGTTGCAAGTACGTCAAACCATGTATAACAAAAGTTGGTATGGGTTTTGGGATAACATGATTGGTATTCGTACAATACTTCTTTTTATGAATGCTTATTGAAAATTCTTTAAAAAATTTATAAATTATGAATTCAATTATTTTAAAAAAGATAAGTATTGCATTGATTCAAAAATGCATACCAACTTTTGTTACATGCTCTATTAGCAATATGTAAAAAAAATCCAAAGCATTAGGCACATTAGAAACAAAGTCTTAGCATTTTAAATGAAGACAAACTCGTTACTTTATCTTTCCGAGATAAGTAAGTTTAAAATTTTTAATTTCCATAAGGATGTGAATAAAATCCTACGTAAAAGCTATCATAATTCTACGTTTTATAAGTTTGGAGCTTTTAAATTTTTTAATGTTATAGAAAAGTATGTAAATAATACTTAAGGCTAAAAAAATTATATTTGAATTTTTGACCGATTTTTGTCATTTGAATCGTACTGTGTCCTCTTAAAACTAAAAAATTCTATTTATTATTGCTACTACTTAGATTCGAAATGAATGTATTTACCCCTATTTTGTAAAAATGTTTCAAAAAATATTTTATTTATTTCACTTTTTATTCATTGGGGCCCCACTCTAATTTACACCCGGAAATGAAATTTCAAGGGCTTTTCTGATTCGAAAGATTGAAATCATTGAGCAATTTTCTGAATTGTGAGTGAGTGAATATTAAAGTCGCACTGTTCAGCTACACGAGTGCTTTTGGCGACGGACCAGGTAATTTTGAACCATGGTCAAGTGACGAGGACTACATCTGAGCTGACACCCCCTCTCCTAACTACCCCATCACACCAATGTTAGGGAGTTTTATCTCTCGACATATTTAACGTTGTGACGTTTGTGACAAAAAAAGGTAGCGTGATATTGGTTAATTAAAATGTTAAGCTTAATTACGTCACATCTATTATTTGTAGATTTACATCGAAGTTATTAACTTAGTAATTAGATTATTAGAGTCCAGCTCTGTTATTTTGTGAGGGAGGAGTTTTTGGCGTCCGTGCTCAGCGCAGTTTTCAGAGCATCTCGCATTCTCTCTCTCGGCCCTCTCTAGGATTCGGGAACATTGCAGTTGGCTTCCTTCATCCTCGGGTTGCATCCAGTACGTTGGCAGAATAGAGGGTTCTTCTTGGTGTCAAAGGTTGCTGGGGACAAACCACGCAATATTTAAAGGGTCCAGGTGTCAATGCACATCTGATGACCATAGTAACAGCTGTGTGGCGGAATCGTTACAATGTGCAATGCTACCCTACACGGCGGGTCTTCAGTGGTACTAAGATCGAATTCATGACACGCCCCAGCTACGAGTCCGTTATTGTGGCCAATAGGCTACCATATTTCCGCAATTTTCTGAAAACCAACCGGGTAGTCAGGGAGAGGTCATGGTCGCGAACTCGCGGTCGGTGTTGTCGATTCATGGGTTCGGATTGAAACTTATTATACATATAGAGAGGCTGATGTACCTTAGATCTATCGAAGCTCAAAGTCCTCCCGTTGTCGTGTTGTTAAAGTTAGGAGTCGGCAGCTCTGGTGACATCCTCGTCACTTGATCGTGGTTTAAAATTACGAGGTTCATCGGCAACAGGCCTCGAGAGTCACATAAATAAAGAAAAAAGATTTGAAAATCGTTTCGTTATATACTACGGTGCCCGAAAAGTCATGATAGAGAAATAGGGCCAGCGGGTTCTGTCGGGATCTGAGTTCGAGTCCTGGTGATATTAAATACCCCTTGTCTAGGGCAAGGGTGTCAAACTCAAAAGCCAACTTGGGCCAAATAAACAATGTTTAACTTTAGGTGAGCCGCAAAAAAAATCAATATTCATAGAAACGTAGGATTATTATGAATAATACATTATAATAAACAAAGAAAAATTTATATAATGTGTATGTCCTGACAACATTTCTTCTCTGCTACTATCTTTCCTATTTTGGGAAAATTTTTGTTCGCAGTGATTACTTTCAAAACTGACCCAAGACGAGCGTCATTAATACTGTTTCTAACAGGAGACTGCACAAATCACGAAGTGTAATATGAATCAAGCAATAATCCTTTATAATTTATGTATTATTTGAGAAAGCAAAATATTTTCGATTGCATACACCAATCCGTACAAGACTTTAGTTGAACTGAGACCCATATTATTGACCTTTAACTAAAATTTATCCAAATCAATTGTTTCTACAGCTTAATACTGTTAATTATTTCACATGATATCTTATTAGTAATCTATATTTTCAGCCTTTCGTTCAAAACCAAATTGCGCTTAATTATTTAACAGTTGAACATTTAATCAACTTTTCGTAAAGCATTTTATTTGTGTTTTTTAAAATCGTTTCAACATTTTTCATCTGTCAAAAAGTTTGTAACCTAACTTTTGACATATTTTAGATGTTATTTATACTTAAATACCGTTTTTACCGAATTGCGGTGTATTCAACATAAATGTGCGCATTTTGTAAGGGGACACAGTACGATTCAATTGACAACAATTGTTCAAAAAATCAAATTTAACTTTTTTAGCTTAAATTATTCTTTATATAATTTTCTATAACCTGACAAAATTTGAAAGCTCTTAATTTAAAAAACACAGAATTATGATAGCTTTTGTGATCGTTTTTGTTCACATCCCTATGGCAAATATAAATTTTAAACTTACTTATCTCGGAAAGATAAAATAACTAGTTCTTAGTTTAAAATGCTAAGGCTTTTTTTTTCTATATTATGCCTAATGCTTTGAATTTTTTTTACCTAATGCTAATAGTACATGTAACAAAAGTTGGTATGCATTTTGAATCAAAGCAATACTTATATTTTTTTAAAAAATAATTGAACTCAGAATTTTTTCATTTCTTAAGGAATTTTCAATCGGCATTCATAAAAAGAAGTTTTGTACGAATACCAATCATGTTATCTCAAAACCCATACCAAGTTTTGTTATGCTTAGTTTGACGTACTTGTAAAATCGGATTTCATGCGTGTATGTAAACTTTTGTAGAAGGAGTAGCATTTTAAAATCACTTCACAAATTTAAAATTTTTTACTTCAAAAAATAAATGGCTAGCTTTTTATGAAATTTTGAGCACAAAATCTGTTTTACATAATATACACATTTTGGAGACAACCAAAAAAAATTTGAATATCCTTAAATTAAAATTTTTTGCTTAAATCATACCATGTGTAATGGCAAAAGAAAGGGAAAAAGAGTATAAGTAAAAAACGCATAACTGCAGGTTTCGAAATTTAAGGACTTTTATCGATAAAATGTTAGACGTTGCAGCTACAGCGATGAATTTATCTGATAAAGAGCGCTAAGAACGAATTTTGCGAAAAAAGGACAAATAAATAAAACTACATTATGCATGTAAATTACAGTTTTACAATTTGAGCAATGAGTATGACAGCTGTATAATTTGTACAATGGTTGTTCAACCATTAGGTGGACAAGGGTACCCCTCTTTCCCTACTAATTTTAAACTAGTTGATACTTTTACCTTTAATTTTTATTAAAGGTAAAGTTATCAACTGTTGTTGTTGTCGTGTATGACAAAGTGCAAAGGTATTGTATATAACAAAATAAAGATAAAGAAATGAGTCAAATATTACCAAAGGCGTGAATCACTGTCGTGGCAACATCCATGGCACGATCCGAGTATAGGATGTCCATGCTGTAGTTATTGTCTATTTTAAAAAGGGCACCAACAATGGAAGGACAGTTAAAAAGATGTTTGGGATCCAGTTGCTTGCCTGGGCAGTGCCTGCATTCCACATATGATCTGGATCCATCAGGCAGAATCTTCATGCCCTTAAAATGTTTTGTCCTTAGTATGGTTGTTGTTGTAATTTCTCGGCTATAATTTAATTCTGGCAGCGAGAATTTTTTTCGTGGGTTTGAGCAGAGCTTTTGTTTTGCGACTGCGTTGGCATCAAAGACCGTAGTCGAAGAAGTTACACGTTCAAGGGTCCTGGTTTCATTGGCAAGGAAATCGGCCCTCTCGTTCCCTTCGATGTCAACATGGCAAATCAAGTTATCAACTAGTTTAATGAATTAAGCAATAACTTTACTACAACAAAAATATTTTTTAGAAGAAAAAAATTCTTTAGAAGCACCCATAAATATTAATTATCCCTTCCGGACAGAATGACTTTTACTTTCACTAGAACAAAATCCAGATCCCTTCCCCATCTCTGGTCTTAATGATATCCTTCATCAATCCAGTTTACATTCTTCCCCAAGATAATTCGAGGAGCATTTTAAAAGACTCCCCACGACATACAACAGTCTCGAACACCACAATGAGCTGCTCTCGTCGTCATAGCAACTAACGACATCGAATGTAGTCGGACAAAGGATTAATCATACACTCAAACAGACAAGAGGACTTTCCTCATTGTTTGGGAGAAAACACAAAACTCATCAGGAATTGTGACTTAAGCAAGATCTGAGATTGGAGTGACAAATATTGTTCTGTGAATTTGGGGTATGATATGTAGTGATTAGGATTGTTATTTTTTTCTTTCGAGATAATGAGTTGGCATTCATAGCCTGTCTGTTATGTGACTTGAGAAATACTTAAGATTTATAAGTTTAACAAGTATAATAAACAAACAGTAGTTTTGTAACTCAAGAAGGGAAATGTCAGCATTGAAATTTTTCTAAGTTTTCTCTATAGGTACAGCTATAAAAGGCTTATCTTTAATTCAATTGATTCATTGAGTATAATTTTATTCTACGTCTTCTTATGTTTGTTTTCGAATGTTACTTATACAAATAGGATAAGAACTGAAGTGAAATCATTTTTCTGTATTTTAAATAACGACGTTCTTATTTGCTTTTATAAAGAGAGGTTATTGTGATGAATTACATTTTCACTTTTAGTGAATGAATGGGAGAGTGAATATTAATGTCGCACTGTATATATTAAAACTCAGTTACGCAATAGTTCATGAAGGCCAAGGCCTACTGTTCCAATCCAATTTTCCTTACCTTGGGCACTGAGGTGGATGAATAGATGTTCCTTGTCAATTTGACGCGAAACCCCAGTGTGTAGTTCCAAAGCAAGCTTGGTCCTCATTTATCAATCCAATGAAGGGATGAGAGGTTGAGTCGACGCCCAGTGTGGGGTTTGAATCCCTGACATGTGGCGTAAAAGCGCGATACGTTACCTCTCAGCCATTGGGCTTTTCAAGAGAAATGCTAATGAATTTAAGCAAATTTAGATTTTAGATTTCATGAACCTTTAATGTATATATACGGTATACATATATATAAAGCAACACAAGGGCCATTGGGAAAGGACTTTATAGTTTTGAACCGCGGTCGAGTTGTAAATAACCCCCCTTCCCGTCTACCCTGTGACCCAGCTAAAGGTGTGGAAGGAAGTGAAGGATTATTCGGCATAATAATTTCAAATTATTTTATTTAACACTTTAATCGACTCAAACACAATTCAACTTTACATAATAATTAGGATGCTCCAATAGGTTAACAGAGAGAGGGGACGAGAGTCGCGCGTTTTGGGAGAATACATCAATTAAATCAATTTATAATAATAGTTATTCCACTTCAATATTACTTTACACGGTAGATATGTAATTATTGGTCGCTTAATCTCTGTAATATTTTAAATATCAAATACAATACGAGATGACAATACCTGAACTGTAAGCAGTCTTCTAATCAATTACAACTTAATCTTTCAATTACTTTATCAATTTCAACTTCCTAACTTTAACTTCTCTCAAGGTCTTTTCAACCTTATACGGTAATCTTCACCTTGTATTTCTCTTGTCATCTGTAGTTAACTAACTTTTTACTTTCTACGATCTATCCTTCATCACTTTTTAAATCACTAACTCCTTTAACTCGCGAACTAGAACTACATATAATAAACTTAATTTGCCTACCACGCCTTCTTCTTAGGAGAAAATTGATGAATTTTGCTAGCCCCAAAGAATTCCCAAGAGGATTAGTTGAAGGACGCGTATAGATCAGTCACAGAGTGACGACACCTGAGCTGGCACCCAGTCCCCCTTTCCGAACTTCCTCACCATCCCAATACTAGGACTTTGAGGTACAGTAAATTTAATGTGCATCAGCATTGTACTCGATGGGTCTTCAGAGGTACAAGGATCGAACTCATGACATGCCTGCTGCTAATCCACGTCAATAACCCTTAGGGTACCACAAAAAAAGAAAAGAAAAAAAAGAAATTTCGACTAAAAAAAAGAATAAGAATTCTCTTGTATTTAGTCGCTTATTCTGCTCAGTTGAAAATCTTCTTTTATTCCAGTAAAGTAATCTTTAAAATACGAGGGCAATTCGGAAAGTAACATCCGAATCGTTGTAAAAACAAACTAGGACAGAGGGTTGCAATTTATTTACATAGCAAAGGTACAATTTTCCTCTACTTTTCAACATAGTCTCCCCCATTGTTCAAGCATTTGTCCTACCTTTTTACCAATTTACCAACTCCTTCTGTATAAAAAGCGGCCGCCTGCGATTTAAACCAATGTGTCACAGCGTTTTTAAGTTCTTCGTCAGCGAAATGCTGTCTCAAAAGCCACTTCTTCGTTGCAGAGATTAGATGGTAATCGGACGAGATCAGCACTCACTACAGACAGCGTTCCACTTCGTGATTCCTGATAGATGTTTGTTCTTCCGTCCTTGAAAAAGCGCGTTGATTGAAGCACTACACCTTCACTCACAATGTTTGACTCATATACGGCATACAATGCAAGATGGATATCCGCTGCTGACAATTTTTTTTGGGGGGGGGGGGTCTCTCTCTCTCTCTCTCTCAATGAAATCTTATTACTTCTCACACCTCACATTTCGCGGGATTTTCTATGGCGGCATACATTTTGTCACTTTATAACTACCAAACTCTTGGCCAAACGACACTCTCATTAGCCGATTGGAAACTTACTGAATCAGAGATTGTTCGTGCATTCGAATGAGGGCACTCCGAACCGTATTTCCAGCGCCACGCCCGAACGGTGGTTAGTTTTCGAATTGCCCTCGTGTTTATAGTAACTGGACCAAAATATACCTATGGACCAAAATATTTCCCAAGCCATGACTTTGAATCCATTGTAATGTCTATCTGGGGGAGGAGAAAGGTGTTGATTCAATCTGAGCTCATTATCCACTTGATAAATCTTATAAATACTTTTATTACTTAAAAATATCAAATATTTTTTTGTATTGACATTGCACTAAAGCCATTCGAAGATTATCTGGAGACCTATCTCATTGTTTCTGGTTAAGATCAGAGTACAAGGTGCATACGAAAAAAAAATCTCACTTTTCAAATTTCATCATAATGCCGCATGAAGAGTAGTGACTTCTATTATCACGCACGTAGGTTCACGTTGGTATGGTGTGGAAGTTTTGAGGTTGGGTGTCAGTCGAAGTGTGTTGCTAATAATTCTCGTACAACTTCAAAATACATGTTAATAAAATACAGTCGGACCTTTATTTAACGAAGTCACTGTTTCGAAAAAAAAAAGGTCTATATGGGGAAAATTCATTAAAAAGAGATTCATGTTCCTTAGAAACCACATAAAGCAAATTTTAAATTCATAAACATATATATTACTAAAAAAGGTAGTTATTCTCACACTTTTTAGTAAATTAATATCTATTTATTTTATAAAAATCTTACTCATTAAAAAGCACCCTGCTAAGAAAACAAGAAGGGGAAAAAAAGAAAAAACATTGTCAAGGGATATACAGTATTTTCAACTTTAAAAAATAATTTTTTTTTATAGTTAATGAATTTTAATGACATGTTCTAATTTTTAAGCCTAAAAGTAATATTAAACATACAATATTTTATAACCAGTAATTTTAAGCTTACATTTAAGTGCTTTAATTGCTGATAAAATCCGTTAATTTTATTTGTGTTTTTTGTTAGAAAAATTAAGGCAGTTTTATTGCTCTAGGTGAGTTAGGGACCTGATAAAACCAGTTCAAGGCCATTAATCACCATAAAGTGCGTTATAAGAGAGAATAATTTGAAATGTCCAGAAACGTTTTTAAAATAGGAAGACAAAAAATCGAATCACAAGAGAAAAAGTTCTTTAAATAAAAAATGCACTTAGCAATTTGGAAGTTATTTTATGAAGAAAATGATAAAATGTTCTTGATTCCATGGAAAAGTTCGCAAAATAGAGGTTCGCAAAATGGTGGTCCGACTGTATTTAAACATGCACCCGCATGTAGGTTCTGAGTTAATTGATTGATTTTTTAGTAAATTTAGTAGCCATATTCTAGTGACCTAAATTACACCTGAGCATGCACTCTATTCTCCTAATGCGAGTACTTTGAGCTTTGGCAGATTTAGAGTGCAGCCATTTTTCTGCATGATAGTCTTTGGGAGTACGAGACTCGATACACTACCTTTCTGTTGGGGGAATCACCTATTATTAATCATATCAGCTGTTGTAGAAATTCTTAGAAGCGCTTTTATCATAACGTAGAGTGATTCATAAAGAAGTATACATTTTCCAGATGCTGTTGAACGGTAACAATCAAAGACAAGCATCACCCCAACAATCCGTAAGGTAGATGTATGTGAAAAGTTTGTGTCACGCCCTGATGAAAGTGACGTATGCGTGTCATGTGACAAGCCTGTAAAAATGGCGACGTTTGCAGCGGAAAAAGGCTTTTTGTGTTCTTGAATTCAACAGAATGTCATGGGAGCTAGTTTTTTGTGTGGATATGTTAACTCTTTGGTTGATGCTACAGTTACTGGACGACTTTAAAAACTTCATTCTCCAACTGGATAGTATACCACCACACTGGTCGGGCAACGTGCAAGATTGCCTCGATGAACCTCTCCCTCACCGATGTATCAGACCAGTGATTCCCAAAGTGGTCTGTATAGACCCCCAGGGTCTAAACAGACCTGCAAGGGATTCACGTCAGGGATCTATAAAGGGGGAGGGGGTCTACGATAGTGGCTCTCATTAAACCAGATCGGGATTTTAATTTTAAAAGAAAATTTGTGACGGGTGCTTACGCGTTTCACTAACCTTCTCTCAATTCCTTTAAGATTGTATTTATTTTAACCAATCCCCGCTGAGAGCCAAAAGTGTGACTTATGCAAACAAGATAGTTTCGGGTTTAGCGAGTTCGAAAAAGATATAAAAGGGAGAAATGAAATGAAGAGATGAGGATGACTACGTGGTTTGATAGAGGAGATAACTACGAGGTTGATTAAGAAGGTGATTCTGAGAGATTAGTTTAACTAGTGAAGTTTGTTCGCCGAAGGAAGATTATAGAAAAAGGTTCATTAATTCGGTTCGGACGGAACTGAAGATATCAAGGATTGAAGCCGCTCTTTAGATCCATCAAGTATTAAAGAATCCTGCCTTAAAAAGATATCAGGTCTGTTATTTTCATAAATTAGATATAAATGCGTAGTTTGATTGTATGCGTTATTCTCCGTAGTTTCAGTTAGTGTTCCGTCGTTCATAACTGAATTCTTATCTCACTCCACTGTAATTTGTTGTTCTTAAAGTTTGATTAATATTTGTGTATTTCTATAATAAGAAAGATTAATAAATAATATTGGTTTATTAATTAAGTAGTCGTCAATTATGAATCCAACATACCCGAATTTAGATAATATGCAAAGGGGAGTTAATAATCATAGGGGTAGTGAGAGAATACGACAAATTTAATCAAGTGGAAACCAGATTTAATAGATTTATTTACTAAATTTAGAAAATGAGGTTGTTTGAATGGAATTGTATCATTCAATATTTCAAATGGTATTTTCTTTATAATTCAAACTGTATTTTTATTATTATTCAAACTGTGTTTTTATTATTGAATGAGCTATGTATGTTCATTCATTACGATACTTAATTTCTATTCAATTATTATTTGCAATTTGTATTTCATATGAATTTTCTGTGTGATAGTTAGTTTTACTGTCATGTCTTTTACCAACGCCCTCTACTGTATTTATCTTTTGCGCGATGGCAACAAGTTGCTTGCTTCGACTTGTTTGTGCAATGTAATCTGGGCGGAATGCTCAGTTCCTGTACTCTCCCTCGCTAAGAGAGGTTCTCGCCGCACAAAGCTGCTGGCATTTGTCTATATCTTTTAAACGCAAAATTAAAGTTGTTAAGTTTTTACAAGCAAGAGTCACATCTTTATTAGTCCCGTGTGGTGGATAGAGGTTAATTTGCAGTTACAAAGTGATTGCATAAATGTTATTAAAGCATGGATAATCATTTCGGCATTTTTTACGAGAATTAAGCTAATGGAGTATAATATTGTGGACGTCACGAATTTTCCCAGTTTCTCAACTAGCCCCAGACAATTTGCCAATAGAATGACGTTTTAATCTACGTTCAACATTTAAATGCCCTTTATTCAGATTTTGATACTAGGTTTGAGAATGATTTGATTATATGGCAATACCACAGAAGGCAATGAACTCATATGGTGAGATTGAAAAAAAAATGTCATATTGCAAGAGGAACTGATCGGAATAGCCAGTAACGATCTTAAAGTAAAGTCTAGCTTTAATGTCAGCATGTCAGCAATTTTGGCCTTAAAAAGATATACCTATTATTTATCCTGAATTATGGAATATCGTGAGTTCTTAATTGCTTTTTCTGGTGAGAAGGAGTTTCAGCGCTGTTGCCAATCTCCAAAACAAAAATAGATGGGGGGGGGATGAAGGAGACTAATCAATTAGATTTGGGTTAAACTTGACAGCATAGATGCCAAATGTTGAAAATTTGTTATTCAAACACTAGATTCATTCCTCCCGTTAAAAGCATTTGTTTGTTGCTCAGTTATCTTACATATTAATTAAATTTTAATTTAAAACTAATTAACATGTTTTTTTAAAGTTTTAAATGCTATACTTCACCCCAGTTAGAAATTTAAATCGTTTAAAGTAAACATCTCTATACCATCCGTCAACATGACATGAAAGTTAATAAATTTACAAAAATTCAACATTAGGTAAACAGGGGTCTACCCCAAACCCAAAGGGTCTATAAGACAAAAACGTTTGGGAACCTCTGCATCAAACGAATCGCGAACTACAACATGCCACTTACTCAATGGCTTCCCAGAAGTCTTGACTGAACACTTTGTGATTTCTTCCTGTGGGGGTACTGAAAGGACAAGGGATTCGTCTCTCCTCTTCCTGTTGATCTAGCGGAGCTGAAACAGCGTTTCACAACGGCTATGGATGGACTTGATTTAGATACTCAACACACGTTAGGGCGGAAATGGATTAAAGGCTTAGTGTGTGGTCGTATGACTAAGGCTTCACACATAGAACATCTGTTATTGTCTCTGACAAAACTTTAAATATTCCCTTACAATTTTGCTAGAAGTAAGATACAATATCTTAAATTGTTTTTAATTTATAGAGCATTGAAACTGTATACTTCTCTAAGAATCCCTCTGTATTTTGTTTTTACCTTAGATATTGATTTCCCCCCTATTTTATCGTTGAACGAACCCTTCTGATGTTTAGGATGCCTAATAAAAAACATATGTTTCATTTGATCAATTAAAAAAATAATCACAAATAAAAGATTTTTTTTTAAAATTCAAAGCAAAAGAATTCATCGAGTTTTATTTATTTACTTTTATCATGTAAATGAAATTTTATAAACATTTACTGCTTTATCTCCTATCCTTTAGAATTTAACTTGCTTATAATTTAATTTTATGTTGGTCTTATTAAAGTAATAATACATTAGTATAATCAGTTAAATGATTCAATTTTTGTATGTGCACTTATAGTGCTTTAAATTAGTTGCATAAGCAATTTTATGCAAGAATTTTAATAAAACATTAGCACACTGGTGTAACACTGTCTACTGACTGAAGATCGTTGGTTTAAAGAAAAAATATAGTGAATTATAATGTTTGATATTAAATATATTTCACGATTTTTGCATGCTTCTTTTCAATTTTAGAATAAGGGGACGTGGTAGATTTAAGCAAACATTTTTAATTTAAAGATTTTCAAATTTTTTTAGTTGCCTCCTATGTGTATATATTATGCAAAACAGATTTTGTGCTCAAAATTTCATAAAAAGTTTACATACACGCATGAAATTTGTACAAGTACAAGTACGTCAAAATATGCATAACAAAAGTTGGGATGGCTTTTGCGATAACATGATTGGAATTCCTACTATACTTCTTTTTATGAATGCTTATTGAAAATTCCTTAAAAAGTGTACAAATTCTGAGTTCAATTATTTTTAAAAAAATAAGTATTGCTTTGATTCAAAAATGCATACCAACTTTTGTTACACGTACTTTTAGCAATAGGTAAAAAAAAATCAAAGCATTAGGCACAATGGAATAAAAGCCTTAGCATTTTAAATGAAGACAAACTAGTTATTTTATCTTTCCGAGATAAGTAAATTTAAAGTTTAGTTTTGCCATAGGGTGTGAATAAAAACAAACGCAAAAGTTATCATAATTCTGTGTTTTTTGCAAATTTCTTCAGGTCATAGATAAGTATATAAAGAATAATTTAAGCTAAAAAAATTAAATTTGATTCTTTGACCGATTTTTGTCAATTGAATCGTATTGTGTCCCCTTAAAATATATGTTTTTATTAAATATAACTCTTTCTGCCTCTCTCGTTTAAGGTCAAATTGTAATTCGTTAAAAATTACTGAATTTTAAATTTTTATCATTTTAAATTTTTAGATACCCCTTGCACCGGGTTTGTTAAAAATGTTTACTTGCTACACAAATTTTTTGTTGATTAATAAAAATATAGCTTTATCCCTATAAAACACGTTTTTCTGCATATATTATAATATCACAGAAAAAGTGGTTTTACCACACCTTTTAACAGATGGTAGAAACAAGCAGTTTACGAACCGCTGTTATAATAAACATTTTATATTTCAAGAATATCATTTGCTAACAGGTTATTTTTCGGTAGTGGGGTCTTTACAAGGAAATTAAGCAATACGAAGAAATAGGAATATATATATATATATATAGAAAAAATGCTCCGTTGCAAGAAAATAATGATGAAATTTAAAACGTTCCCGAGTTTCGTGTTTCAAAGCTATTATTGTAGTTATTTTCGAATAATCTATTAAATATAATATAGAATAGAAGTAAGATAATATTACTAAGTAAAAGACAGGAGAAAAATTTTCAAAAAAGAATGAAACAATATATATGTTTTGCAAACAAATTAATTTGAAATTATATAGAGAAGCATGCTTTCAAATAAACACATGATCATAAGTACTATTATTAAACTTATTAGAAGTCTAATTATTTCCACATTTTCTTGAACCATTGTATATAAAAATGTATTATTGAAATGATGGCTTAAGGATTCAAAAATAAAAGTTCCAAATTGGATATTCGAAACAAAACGAAAATGCTTACAAGGCAAAACAAAAAGATTTTTCTTCCACTTTTAAGTATTCTTGAGTCCCCCCCCCCCTCTAAATTTGGTAGATTTTACTGGTTCAAAGACCTTATTTGACCACGCCGCACGAAACACTTATTGACTACAACTTAACTGTATCATGGCAATAGTTTTTAATTATGTATCTGTACTTTAGAAGAATAGTGAATGAAACAAGATATAAAGGTAAGTACTGGTAGGAAAGAAGGTGGGTAAAAAAAGAACCTGAAAATCCCGAGATGCGTCTCTAAATTTTGGAGTATTTAATGAGTAAATAAAAGAATTGTGTGTGTGTGAATAACGCTCTTAAGATATTTGTCGGTTTTAATTTTTTGTTCTGTCCATGTTTTCAATTAATTTCTTGTTCGTGGATTAAACACGTTGCAAAGCTTTACAATTTCTTAATCAGAAAATTTTTCGGCTATAAATTAAATCAAATTAATGTTCTTCGCTATTTATCACATAAACACATAATACACGGTAAAAGCTTAGCTTTTGCTTTTTTTCCGTTCTATAACTTTTTAACGTGTAATGTAGAAATTAATCTTTTGTGAAAATCATTGCAAGGACTTTAATAACAGAATGGACAGTCCCTTTTTTACATCGGCCATTTTTTCTCTTTTGGAAGCTTTTTAAAAGTATGGGGGGGGGGACTTCTTATTGTGTCTAACTTTCAACAATTTTGAGCTGCAAATTTTTAAGAATTCCATCAAATTTATTTTGAAATACTCTTTGAAAAACTTCAAGGGACCTTTTTCAGCCAGTATTTACGAATGAAGCATACATGTTGTTTAATAGTTTCATTGTCCATCCAGGGGCGTTACGTACATCTCCGCAAACCCTGCATCACAGGGGGGGGGGCAGGATTTTAGGGGGCTCGAAGCCTGATTGACGCTAAGTACCTACCTTTTGTAAAATACAACGTGGGGGCCCAAAACCTGACTTTGCAGGGGGCCCAAATGATCTCCGTTACGCCATTGTGTCCATCCCAAGGGAAATTCGAATCAAGATGTCAGACTTTGCTGAGATACGAGAGTGCAGAATAAAGGAAAACGAAACTCCCTAGTAGAAACTAGCTAGAGAGTTGAGTTATAAATTACCAGCGCGCATTTGCTGAAATAGAAGTGAAGAAAAGAAAACGAAAGATTTCTACACATCTCAAGATATTTTTTCTTGCGTGGTCTTATTTGTAGTAGCATTAAGTACCTGCATATGTTAGAATTCTTCGACCTTTGATAACCGTACGTGTTAAGATATTTGACTACTTGCGACAACCTTTTTTTTAAAATTTTTTTTTTTTAAATAGAGATATGGGGATTTTTTTTGTGGTTTTTAGATTTGTTTAGTACACATTTTAAGATTAATATGCCAAAATTAAGAAGAGAAAAAGAAATGATTATTACTAAAATGGAAAAATATGTAAAAATTTACAAAAAAAAAAAAAAAAAAAAATACATAAGCGGGCCTATTTTGTACCAAAAGTTTATGAACAAGTTTTCAATTTTTCAATTCTGATATGTTGCTATGTTATTCATTTTTGAAATGACCTTCAAGATAAGAGATACTTAATTTTTTACAAAAACCAGAGCACTTTATCTTAGTTATTATATGAAACTGCTTAAAAAAACAGTGATTATATTCATATAAAGAACTGTAAAATCTAACACTATTAAAATTCGAAGATAAACAAACGTATCTATCTATCTATCTATCTATCTATCTATCTATCTATCTATCTATCTATCTATCTATCTATCTATCTATCTATGTGCGTCTATCTTCTCACGAACCGTACGACGCAGAAAGTCGCGGAAGGTACCAAAAGATCGGGAATTTTCCGGGGAAGCCGTATTGCCCATTTATATTCCGATATTGTAATTAGTTGAAAAGATATTAATTAAAAACCTTAAAACGCCTAATTGTTTTACTCCTGCCGGTTGTTTACTTGGCAGAACTTCCATTCCGTTTCGGCCGAGCGGTAATCTTACGTTTTCCACCATATTAAAATTATCATCCAATTTTCGGTGTGGAAATCAGACAAAAAATAATTACAGAATCGGAAAGATCATTTATTTCGCCACGATACGGTATAATTTTTTTTTGTAAAATAACGATATTTTCTATTTTTTTCGAATTTTTTAAAATAGTGTTAAAACTGATGCGTTTTTATGAAAATTATTTCTAAATCATTGCGTATGAATTTCTTTTCGTATTATTAAATCGATATTCTACACTAATTAACTTCAAGCCTTTCTCTTTTAGATCCATTCATTAAAAAAATAAAATGACCAAAACTTTTTTTCTGCGATTTTTTAAAAATTTCTCGAAATTTTTTCTCGACATTAAATAACTTCGTTATTTGTTAAAATTATTGCACGAAACTTTTTTTCCGTGTGTAAAAAAATATTGTCCGTAATCTGTACGAAAATTGAAAAAATTGCTTGAAAATAACGGATTTTAAAAAGCATTTTGTGATTTTCGTAAACTGCTATTTTTCTGAGAAATAACTTAAATAATAGTTTTTGTACATTTTTTATTTCAAAGTACGTTATTTTTGCAAATAGTTTGTGAAGTTTGAGAGCATTAACTTAAAAATTATGCCCTAAAAATGAAGGTAATAATTTTTAAAATAATTAATAATACGCGATTTTACATTTAGCCAAACATTGGCGTCGAAAATTAGCTTTGCGCCAAAGACTTTTGACCTGTTTCGCTTTCGACCGCATCTAACTCAAGGGTTACACTAAAATATTCTGCCTTAAACAGGGGCAAATCAGTAACTTTGGCGAGTAAAAAAAAAATGCGAGTGAAAAAGTTATTTTTTCGTCAATTTTTCTTTTTTATTTTCAAAATTAAATAACTATATATGTCAGATTAAGATGATAAAATGCATTTCTGAGATTCATTTAAAATATTTATCAGTATCGAAATTTTTGTTCTCTTTCATAAAATTTATAGTTTACTTTAAAATAATGCCTACTGTATATTTCTTTTTTTGGAATATAATTCCATAATAAAAACCATGATTTGCATCAAGGTCACTTTGCGTTTGTTTTCTGTTTGGAAGACGTGAAAGGTTACGGTTGTTTTGAGTTTTGCTGACGTTGTAAAAAGAGGAATTCCCTTAAATCATTTGGCGCGGGACGCAACAGATAGTTTTTTTATTATTAAAGATTGCTTTATTGAAGAACAGTGGAATATAAGAAAAACATATCATAAAAAAAAGGAAATTTTCTGAAATATATTTTTATCACATGTATTATTTTCTTTTTGAATTTTATACTGTGAATATGTTAATAAAGGCTTATGAACATTTTAAATCAATTTTATCATAAAATAATTAATAGGTTAGTTTTGTATAAAAAACTTTTTTTTCTTCAGATACGTGCTTAAATAATTTAATTAACACAGTGTCGAATGAAAAACTATAATTAAAATAAAAAAATTAAATGTTTTTATCAGATAGTATTATTTTCTTTTTGAATGTTTTTTTCAGTGAATGTGTACTTATAACTAGGTTTTCCCACAAAGTGTTTTTTAGCACTTACATATGTTTAATCAAACATCCAAACGTTTCAAGAGCTATGTGTAGAATTTTTTTTATTATTATTTATAAATAATGGAATTAAATTAATATATTTTTTAAAATAAAAAAAAATTCTATTATTTCATTATTAAATTAATTATTTGTTAATAAAAAGCATATCGCCTACTATTTTGGATAAAAAGTAAGATCTAGAAGATAATTCGAAAAAGGGAATTGTAATGACGTTAATATAAACGAATCACACACATACCATGAACTTTGATAAAGGAAGGTGAATTTCCATGGCAATATGTTATGCATTCGAAACAAATTTTAATAAAACACTCAAAATACTTAAAACAATCATTTAATAATTTCTTCATTTATAAAGATAATTGCATGAAACTTTTTTCCCGCGTGTCGAATATTTCAAAAAATCCTCACAATTTTACTTCAAGATTTAAAATAGTAGTGAAATTTTGTAATTTGAAAAATTTCTTCACCCTGCCCACCCACTGATCTGAATTTGACTTCATTTTCAGTGCTGCCTTTATTTAAGTAAACCGTATGTCACAATTAATTTCCTAAATGAACATTTTTAATCAATTTTATTAGAAAATAATTAATAAGTTAGTTTTGTATAATATACTTTTTTTTCGTCAGATACGTGTTAAAATAAATTAACACAAAGCAGAGTGAAAAACTATAAAATTAAAAAAAAATTAAATGTTTTTATCAGATAGTATTATTTTCTTCTTGAATGTTTTTTTCAGTGAATGTAAACATATAACTTAGTGTTTTTTTTAACACTTACATATGTTTAATCAAACATCCAAGCGTTACAAGAGCTATCTGTAGAATTTTTTTATGAGTAATTATAGCTAAGGATTTAAATTCATATATTTTTTTAAAATCAAAGGAATATTTCTATTATTTTATTATTAAATTAATTATTTGTCAATAAAAAGTATATCGCCTATTATTTTGGATAAAAATACGATCTAGACTCATTTGTAAGCTAACTGTAAGTAACGATTGATTGATTAATGAAAACCTGAAAATTATTTTAGTATTTTAGATTCCTAAAAACTATCTATTATAAAAAAAATTATGACTTTTTTAACTAAGCATCAAAATAATTTTATTTTTATTGTTTAATTTTTTTTTTTATTTTTTTTTTTTACTAAAGCAATATTGTTTTTCAAAAGTCAGTAATAGAAATTTGAAGATAAATCTTATACCTGAGGGGAGAGTAAGGAGGAAAATAGTTCTACACTCAAAAAAGTCACTGTAACACTGTGACCTGAAAAGAAACCTGTTTGACATCAGTAAGATCTGGAAAATATTTTGAAAAAGGGTATTGTAATGACATTAATATATATGAATTACACACATACCAGGAACTTCGATAAAGGAAGGTGAATTTCCATGGAAATACGTTATGCATTCGAATATGTCCGTACAACGCCGGATTAAATGGAAAGGAATGAAACCCGTCTCACAACGAAAAGAAGTTAACAAATTTCGAGAATGGGAAATTTAATGACTTTGTTTTGGAAATCACTCACATTGCACGCGTACACACACACAGAAGTGTTGTCGTCCTGAGGGAAACAGGATATTCCCGTGGTGATTAAGTAATTCACTCGGTAACAACCCGTACAACGCCGGGCTAAGTGAGGCGGGGGGGGGGAGAAATAAGGAAGTCAAACTAATTTTGAAAAAGAATATTGGAAGTGCTGATTTATTGAAGGGAATGGAAAATGTTAAACGAGAAAGCCCGAGCGATGCCGGGCCATGCACTCGCATCGTACGTGTACACACCCACACAGAAGTTCTGGCATCATGAGGGAAAGAGGAAGTTCTCATGGGGATTAAGTTATACACTCGGTAAAAGCCCGTGCAACGCCGGGCTTAGAGGAGAGGAAAAAACATAGAAGCCAAAGTTACTTCGAAAAAGAATATTGGTCATGCTGATTTTGTGAAGAGAACGGAAAATTTATAAAAGTAGAGAAAGCCGTGCAAAGCCAGGCCATGAAAGCTAGCTTGTAATAAATGTTGATAATGGCATCTGCTTTTACTAAATCATTAGTAGTTTTTGTTCTATTACTAGAACAAAACTACATTCCGTATTTATTACGGAATTTTACAAAACATTCCGTACAAACATTACATTCCGTATTTATTACAAAATTCTGTATTTATTACGGAAAATAATAAACTTGGTATTTTTATAAAGCTAATAAGATGGCATATAAAATAAAATCATAAAAAAATAATTTTTGACAAAATTCACAATTTTAGGGTAATTGGATACCTTAAGATTAGGGCTTCAAAGCGTAGCTTAACCGAAAACAGTTATTTTAGTCGGAACGAAAACCAGAACTGAGCCGAAAAAAAATATCGGTTTATTTCGGTTCGATACATTTTCATTCATTCTGTTACCGTAACCAACTAAGCGATATTTTCTAATTTAACGTCAACCATATAATTATCATCATTACATGTACATTGCTTCTCGATTCCCTGTTTTGATGTTCACTAGTACTTTTCTGTTTCAGTTTCGCATGAAACTACTTGAAATCTTCTAAATTTTGATGGAATTACATTTTTTGCTTATGATAGAATAATACAAGTAAGAATATACACAAAATAAAATTATTCATTCGAAACTGAACCGAAAAGTGAAAACCGTTGTTTTTGGCGGAACGAAAACCGGAATTGAACCGATATATATATATATATATATATATATATAATATATATATATATATATATATATATATATATATATATATATATATTAAGTTGAACCTGAACGTAAAAAATTACGGTTCAAAGTTCTGGTTAAGATAAAAACGAACTCATGATCAAAAGTATTGAAACACATAAATGGATCGTTTTCTAATTGCTATAATAACAGTTTAAAACTTGATATTGAATCAGATATGTAAATATTTAATTGATATATGAAATGAAATATCTATGCAAACAGAAATAAATAATAATACAAAAAAACCCACCTAAATTTAATAGCAAATTGGAAACTTTTATCAAATTTGTAAAAATATAGCGATCAATTAACTGTGTTCATATGGTAATTTCTAAATATCTGGTTGAAACGAGTTTACACCTGTCGCTAATATCGTCTCAGCAAACAATTCGTGTCCGCGTGTTTGCTTATATTTTGTCAGACAAATCTTGGCATTTGAAAGAAAGAGACTTGCTTTAGAATACTTTGTTGTGAAATCAGTAAATAAAACATCGTTATCATTAAGCACGAGGTGTTTGAAACGGAAATATCACGCCACCAGATTAGAACCGTCATTTACTTCTAGTTTCAAAAAGTCAGCTACAAAATGTCACCGCATCATGGGTAAGGCTTTAGGTACTACTGTTGTATCATATGACATTGTGAAGGTTTGGTACCGAAAGTTCAAAAACAAGGACTATGACAGTTGGGAAGCATAGTGCCATTGGTGTAGCTTGTCCAAAAGGGGCCCTGTATCAAAATTCCTTGGAGGCATTTTTGCGGACCCCTTAAGATTTTTTACTTACACAGTAGCTTGGGGCCCATATCATTGATACGGCGTAGCTACGTCACTGCATAGTGCTCTCGCAGGCCTTCTGGTCACGAGGCTATTCAGATTCTTCTCGCTAAAAGTCCTTTTGGGTTAAAATGGGTCTTTAAAATTTAATCTATTGAAAGCCTTCCTTCGAAAAAGGATGTGCTTATGTGAATTATGGCTTGTATATAAATATTAAACTTTCGAGCAAAAGAGAGGGAGGTTATAGACTGCTACGGCTGGCAGTGATTGATTAAACGTGAAGTGAGGCGTGGATACTTCGTAGCTGATTATTGTAATATTAAAGTTGACGATTTGTCAATTAGGAATCAAATTAGATTAGGTCACTAGGAATTAGAAGATATTGTTTAGACGTAAGTGATCTGCTTGTTTAAAGTCGTCTCGTATCTCGTCTGCCTCGCTATTTTTTTCCATATTTGGTATTTGAGTGCAACTCTTAATATTGGTTAATAGAACTTGTGTTGTTGTTCGCATCTGAGAATAAATTGAAGCTATATTGACTATGGCTAATCTTCTTTCCGACCCTCCCACACCAAGGGATGAGATAACTCATACCTCACATACTGATTTTGGCGTTACAGACCTATATGTTTGTTTTTTTAGTTTTCAAAATAAAGTTTCGATATCGAATGATAAGCCATTAAAATATTTTTATTTCGACATTTTCCCCTTAATTTGTGCATGTTTTGTTTTAAGTTTCAAAAAATACCTTTATTTCGTAATAAAACTAATTAATTCCGAAACGCAATTACATAAATTTTATAAACCGAACACATGTATACAGCAAATAATTCTTTATCTAAAAATTAATCTCAGTTTTATATTTACTTGAATGGTTTTATTTATTGAACTATACCATTGATATTGAAATTCATAAATATTAGCCTAATAAATAGTTTTGTGTATCTGTTTTCAATTAATGCTATTCATTTACATATTATCGCAACAATGACAAGTTTAAAGATAACTCGGCAAGTTGGCAACCCGGATTTCGCACGTGTGCTTCCTTTCATATAATATCGCCAGTACAGTTGCGATAATACGAAAGAGCCCTCTTAAGCTGAACAAGGGCTATTGGTGACGGACTTCGGTCAAGAAGACGATACCTGAGTTTGCATCCCTTCTTAACCTACCACACAACACCAACGGGAGGACTTTGAGTCTCGACAGATTTAAAGTGCATTTACATGGCGAGTCTTCAGCGGCAACGGGGAAATTATACTACAAAGATATGAAGGGGAAAAAAAAAAGAAAATTTGTAATTATTTGATAAAATTTTTCTTGAATATTTGTACACATTGGTATTTTGCGTAAATAGATAAATTAAATATCAATACTTTACACGAATTTTTCCCCTTCAACCTCTAGAAATTGCAGGAAAAAAAAGAAATTTTGTGCACTGTAAAGCAAAATATACAATTTACTCAAGCCCCAGCTTTGAGAAATAAACTCGGAAAATCGAGACAGCTATCAGACAGCAAACGATATCGGATTTAAAAAAAAAAAAAAGGAGTTGAGTTGTAATATGGTAAAGAGAAATTAATGATTGAAATCGTCTCAAAGGCTGATTTAACGCTACTGAGCGTGACTGAACAATTGTATTTGACGGTTTTGCATTCTACAAATAATTATCTGATTCAAAGTCACAAACAATTTAAAAGAATTTGACATAAAATAAAGATGTATAGCGAAAATTGGGATTCTTATAATTTTTTTCTTTGAATTTATTTCGTTTCGCAAAAATATATCCTTCCGCTTAGTGTATCGATTTAATTCGAAAAAAACTTGTTTTTGTAGGCTCTGGATCTCGCCTTTCAGATTAATGTGGACACCGGATTAGAATCTGTTTTCCGCGCGTGCTTCTGACAGGTCAACTTGTTTTCTTTGGTTCGCACGTCGCTGGCGTATTACTCAAGAAAAGAGGCGGTGTGATCTTTAATGCTTTTGCTCTTGAAAACAGCACTTTGGCCATATGTTATTTTAGTATAAAAAGTATAAGAAAAAATAGTAGTTTTTAGTGTATTTTAAAGTTGTATTTATTTTAAAGTTAGCCATTTATTTTTAATGTTTCTCAATTCCTACTAATAGCTCACTCCTCTCTCTATAAATTATATATATTTCTATATCTTTTTCAAATTTTCAATCGTTAATAAAATACTTTCTATTCTTCCAATCAAGTTCAAATAAATTTTTTAAACTTCTGGTGGCTGACACTTGATGTTAATACAGTTTTTTTTAATGTTAATTCATTAAATTAATTACCAGTTTTCGACACCAACCTAGATTCGCCTCCATTGCTGTAACAATATAACTGTTAAAACAATGATTAAAGTTGGTGACGAAAACCGGTTTTTCAGACAAACTGGTTGTGCATTGTTACAACTATGCACACAAATCATGCTCTTCATTCAATTTCTACTATTAGTTCCCTCTCTCCCTATATATATATATATATCGGGTTTAAATTTTCACTCGTTAATAAAATACTTTCTATTCATCCATTTAAAATAGGAACTGACTTAAATTTTTTTATATTACTTATTTTTACGATAAAAAAAAGATATTTCTTTTTACTTTGCACTCATTTAAAAAGAACTAGATATTTATAATCATAAATAAATTTAATTTGCTTCTTAGTTAGAATATTCATTTAAGAACCGTCTACTAAGGTTTAATATTTGATTTCGGGATCTGCTATAATAGGATTTGCGGAAATCGACTCTCAAGGGGGTTGCAAGGGCATTATAGATTTAAAAAAATCCTGTTTTTTCCCCCGACTATTAGACCTTGTAATGTTTTCCGCCTCGCAACTGCAAAATCAGCTTTCTAAAAGATAGCATTTTGCTGTCATGTCCATACGTATTCCACTGAAATATTGTGGGGTCCTTTCATCTGACATTGCACCGACAACCGAAAGTCGCGAAAAAACACTTATAACCAGCTGGAACCAGGAGTGTTATTCAAGGGGGAGGAAGCGTTCACCTCCACCCCAATAGAGCGGAAAAACAGTTCGTTTTGAAACACTGGAAAGAATTGTTGTGTTTACCTACTACTTCATAAATAGCATTTTCAGTAGAATGGAAATAGTCAATGATTTGAATAACTTGTAATCAACTGTATGCAATGTTATTAATAGCTGCTGACTGATTTTAAAAATGTATCTACAGTCGTACACCATCATGAAATACTCAGTGAAGTGGGCAGGAAGTTTCTAAAAATTCATTTTCTTGCGCGAAGGATTTTCTTTTTTTTTTGTCAATAAATATTTTCTAAAAAATATCTAAATGTTACGAGATATATAGGTTCACGCCTTAAGTAGGGTTTGCAGTCCCGGGATCCTGGTGTTTTTTCCAATCCCAGGATTAAAATAACTAATCCCCCGGGATTTTACTCTCTCTGAGAATTATATTTAAAAACTTTTTTTTCTCATCAAGATATTTTAAGAACTTAGTTTTGAAAGTTTATGTTTTGCTTATGAAATATGTACGTCGAATTTTTTTGAGCAGTTATAAGTGCTATAAGTAAAAAAAAAATAATATATGCATTTCTCATTTCTCGTATGGGAGAACATCGTGCAGATTGCACAGTGGCTCACTGATCAATAATATATGCAATATCTCAAGAACAGATTTTGTCACAGTTTCTTCTTCAATTAAATGCCGTTAATTAATTGCGGACCTGCTTGAAAGACTTGAGACACTTCAAATCCCATTGCATCACTAACAGCTCATGCAATTGGATCTTTTTCGAACAAGGTAACAATTGAAATTAATTCAGATTCTAATTCAATAACTGGATCAATTTATACACAAAAACCTTTAAGTGTAGCAGAAGAACTAGATAAAGTTATACACCAATGCATTCTATTAGATTTGAGACAGTCATCAAAAATTCAAAGAAAGATAAATGTCTCTTTTTTGAAAATGGAGGGAGGCGTGGTGACTACCTGAAAAGAATGTACTCCTATTTAATGACGATAATACCTACTAGTATAGAATCCGAACGAGCATTCTCTTCGGCAGGACAAAATAAGAACAAAATAAGAAGCCATTTTAACGATGAAGCGCTGTGTTTTTTAAAAGCTTATTTGCAGAAAAATGGAAATGAAGAAATGTTTTTTTTTTTAAATTTCATTATTAATTTATTATTCATTTTTAATTTCATTTTTTAATGATGAATTAAGTTTTTTTATTCGTTTCACTCACAGACATGCAATAAAATTAATATTAAACCAATATTTAATTATATTTTCAGTTTTATTATGCAATTTCAACTATGCTAATGTGTAAGTAATTTTAATAAATAGTCCAATCCTAATACCGGGATTTGGATAATGTAATTTTGAAATGCCGGGATTGAAAATATAACACGGGGTTGCAAACCATAGTCCTGAGTACCCTCCCGAGCACTGGTCTTCCAGGTTCAACAATTTTAAGGCCTGGTCAGATAAGTTCGAAACCACTTGGGTAAGAAAAAAAATCACGGGGGAGCTACAAAAATACCGTGATATTTCGACGTTCTAGAAAGTGCTGACTGGTTCCAAAGAGGTGCCTGTGGCGAAAAGTAGAGACTGTGATATAAAGCAATAATTATAATAAAAAACCTGCAACATCGCGCATTTTTTATATCATAAAAATAAAAACACATTTATAATAAGCTTTGTCAGCAGAAAATATAAATAAAAAGAGTCATTCCCTTTTAAAAGGATGTGTGAAAAAATAATCTTATTATACATTTTTCTCTCAATACAGAGATAATATTCCCCTCTTCTGGAGAGGATATTATTAGAGAAATAAGTTGAGCTTATTCTTTACTCTTCTACCTGTAGTAGCAAAGGGCCGATTTAATTTGCGACGCATCGTATCTAGAGTTAAATTTAGTACTAAGTTCGCATATATATTCAGTTTAAGTTATACGTTTACTTGTTTATTTATACCTTCGAGAAGAGGTTTGACTTTTGTTATCTTTTTCAGCTTTATAGTTTGTCATGCATTTTGTTTAAATCAAGAGAACTATATAAGTCTCTTAAGGTATGAAACCCTGAAATTTTACTCATATTTAATTCACGAAGCAGATGTCTCCGTAGCTTTACTTTCAAAGAATTTACAATAAAAGTGTGCATTTTTAACATAGAAAACATTTTATCGTGTAGATTAATCAAATAAAATACAAATAGAAATTTCTTACGTGACAAGGTTACGTACAAAAAGGTTTTTGACTGCGGATTGAAAAATAGAACTTCTCTTTAAACTTACACGTTATTGGTCTTTCAATTATTAAATTTATATGCAAACAGGAATTCAAAACGCAAGAAAAAATTCAACAAGTTTTTAAATTATCTGTTGATGGGGGAATTTTTATCATATGGACCGAAAGTATAAATTATTTATGCTATAATTTAATTAATTTTTTGACATGTCTATGGTTCTTAAAATGCACCGAACAATGCATTGGATTCCAAAACTGTTTGTGGTGTGTAATTACGATCAAAAGTCGTCTGACATGCCTGACAGCGGTGTTGCATGGAATTCCTTAAGTTCTCGAGGTCTCCTGTTATGTCATGTATCCTCCTGGCAGTTACAGATATTCGAGCGATGAGATTTTCAACTGAAGAATGGATGTCTCGTTCACCGAATTCTTTATGTGACGTGAACCAGACTCGCGTCACCTTCTGCTCACGCATTGGTCGTGTGATGTGGAATACGCCTATTCAACTAACGTAATTGGCACAACAGCCGAGCTGCATGCCCATTACAATCTGAAGCCCCATACAGGGTAGCACGTCGACTAGTTTTTCGTTTGAATACGAGATCATTCTACCATCTCGAGATGTGGACTTCAAATGACGACTTCTAGCAGGATCGATGTACAATAACCTTCCATTAAGCACCATTTACCTCAAGACTGCCAGGTGGAATCTTCCAGAAAGTAAGGAATTCAATGCAGCGCCTCTGTCAGGCCTTCCAGACGATTTCTGGTTGTAATTTCGAACACATATTCCAGTATAATAAAATATTTTCAGTCCCTTGAATGTGTTGTTGCTTCTATTCTTTCTCTCTGCTTCTTTGCACCATAGTTCGCAACTAAGACATTTGCGTATCATCATTCCAGTATAGTTTCGAGTCGTCTCTGTACCCTCTATACACTTGCAGGTATGTCAGTCGGGTGAATCAACTGTACAGCAGGTGAGTGCAACCAAAGAATTATTTCCCGTGAGATTTTACTTCAGTTTTCTTATAATATTAAGATAAAATTATCATAAAAATATTCCTAATTATAAGCACTTTAATTAATATAATTATCAAATTTATTATGTTTAATTTTAATGATTATTAAGCATCTTACTTTAGCAACTTAATCTATTAATTCAGTGGTCCTCAAACCATGAAGCGTGCCCCCTAGGTGGCGTGATAACCCTACGTTGGGGGAGGGAGAGCATATTGAAAAGTTAAAAATAAAAGATTATTTAAAAATTATTAATTTACTAAAAGGAAGCAAAACAAAATATACATTCTGACATAATTAAAAAATAAAATACTTATGTACACTTATATAATATACTTATAAATGTATTTGTAATGCACAATGTACTTGATAGTTATTAATACTACATTAAGAACAATTTTTATTATTACTAGTGACTTGCATGGGCTTTTAAAAGGAAGGTTTAATATTAGAAATTGACAGCATACACACAAACACACACTCTAATTTCTTTTTCTCTCTACGAGTATATTTAACTCTAATTTCTTCAAAGCAGCCACCGCATAAATTCCGGATGGATTTGGAATGGATGATAGAGGAAATAAATTTTTAGTTTAATTAAAAATTATTCTGTGCAAATCAGAATAAAACATAATACTTATCCTACTTATTCTTACTTGAAAGTAACATGTGCAATGTTTAATACTTAATCTTGTTAATTTGTACGGTTTATAACTAAGGTCGTATTGTAGTTTTATCGTCAAAATACATTATTATTGCCTTTTATGCATTGTTATTGTATGGGGGGGGGCACGAAATTTATGATTGAAAATTGGGTCACAAATCTTGAAAGTTTGAGAGAAGCACTGTATTAATTGATATATGAAGCCTCAAAAACTAAGATTGTTTTTGCTATATTATTATCGGTTCGCAATTTCAATGAAAAAACGCCAGTGCATTTTTAAAATCCTAGAAAATTATTTTGAGGTTGTCTGGAATAGTAAGAATCGGAATCCCCTTAACGATCGGATAATTTTGAAGAAAACGGTCCTAAAAGTGCTTATTTTTTTATTCAAGAAAATTATATAAAACTATAAGTACATGTTCAATATATGTATTCATTTTTAATTTTTAACTTGAAATACGAAATTTAATTTTTTAAGTAAAGCAAACATTTAGGGTTATAATCACTGAATGTTGGCTTTCTAACAAAGAGGAAAAGTTTCAAAAAACATGTGTTTTAAACATTAAATGAATTTTGTTACACTTTTGCACAATATAAATAAACATTAGTATTTTTTTGTAAGGTAAGTTTCAAAGCATGACATGTGCAATGGCCAAAATCACAAACTGGACAGTAGTACTGAGTTTCCTTTCTGCATCTCTTATTGTTTTCATCTCTTTTGGAACAACAAACTTTGCATTCTCTTGATGGTTGCTACTTTTTATCAGTTGGAGGTATCTGTCTAGTAAAATTTCTTATAATCAAACGGTTGGGGTTATTCTCCAAATTCGGCCGGCATCTTTTTGCAGTGGTTTGTGATACAGAAGACTTTTCAATAAGTTCCTCTACTAAATATAAACGAACATCAAATGTGATTTTTTGCCTCTTTGTTTTTTATAAATAAGGCACTAGTTCAAATTAGTTTGATCTAACAAATAAAAAAAATATTTTCTTATAGTATTTCTTTCCTCGTTTTCAAGCAATTCATTATCTCCAATATATTGATCTACAATGTCTACTTCTCCGATATTTTTATTGTAGTCAGTGACTAAAAAGTACTAAAAGTATAATCCGATTTACTTCCTGACTAACTGTATAATATATACAATATTAAAAAATATATTTTTTATTAGTTTTTTTTTTCCAGAATTTTTACCCACGTATTTTTACGAAGAGCGCAACTGAGTACTTGACCTAAGATTAAGAGACCGTATCACTATTATATATGTTTGTTGTGCTGACATTTAGTTAAAAAAATAATAATTATCACTAAACACATTAAAAATAATCTGGTGCTGCCATCTGGTGTATAGATTAAGAAAAAAAACAATATTCCGGGCTTAAGAAATAGGTTGTTTCAAGCTTTTATGGCAAGTTACTTTTCAACACTCCAGCCCGGAAATATCACGGGCACGAGGAATAGAGATGGAAATTTCACCCCGTGAATTTGACGGGAAGGAGAGACAAGGGGGTAAGAATTACCCCCCCCTTCCCATTGATTCTCAAATTTTGAAAAAAAAAAACAATCTACGAAAAAGGCATTTGTGGAAAGGCTCAAACATTCCATACAAAGCAAGAAAATTCGAACCAAGGCATTTCCTCCTAGCAAGGAAATTATTTTTAAGGTATCCGACTACCCTAAAACTGTGAATTTTGCCAAAAATTGACAAATTTTTTTCTATGATTTTATTTTATGGGCCATCTTATTAGCTTTATAAAAATACCTAGTTTATCATTTTCCGTTTACTAGAACAAAAACTACAAGTGTTTTAGTAAAAGCAGATGCCATTACTTTAAGCTAGATGTCATACTTTAAAACGCGTTTTACTCGAAATGTGATTTTTTGAAAATAATCAAACGGGGTCAGCGATTGCTAAAAAAGTTTTGATCATAATTAACTGAAATTTTTTCTGTTAGTTCTGTATAATAGTAGAAGTGTTTTAACCTTCAGATTTATCAATCACTGTTTTATTACAACATTTAAAGTCCCTTATATGAATATAATCACTGTCTTTTTAAGCATTTTCATATAGTGACCGAGATAAAGTGCTCTAGTTTTTGTAAAGAAGAAAATATCTCTTATCCTGAAGGTCATTTCAAAATTGAATAATACAGAAACACATTAGATTAAAAAAATTGAATATTTGTTCATAAACCTTTGGTGCAGAATGGGCCGCGTTTACGCTATTTTTTGCCAATTTTTACCTATTTTTTCCCATTTTAGTAATAATAATTTCTTTTCTTTCTTAATTTTAGCACATTTTTTTTAAATGCACTAAACAAAAATAACAAAAATATCCCCATATCTCCTTTTTTTTAAAAAAAAAAAAAGTTGTCGCAACCAGTCGGATACCTTAATAGTAATATTTTTTTCAATCTGTATTGATACCTTCTGTAAGCCAATCATTCGAAAAAGAAATAAGTACACAGCATTTAAATGAATTTTATCTTATTTGAGCTTATGGAGAGATTAGATCTAATCGATGATCTTGTAACCGGAACATTGAGAGAAACGAATCAACGAAATATTTCACAGATTTCGCTCCGCAAATCGAACGTTCCTGATAATTACTTTTTGAACTTTTGACGGATCCGACCGTCCGAAAGAGTAATTACAGAAATCGATGGCAGTTTCAGGCTTCAATAAATGCTTCCGGATTCATGGATCGACTTACCCCCGACGACGTTTGATGCATTCTGTAGTGGGAGGGGGGGGGGGTGAAATTAACGTGGGAGTTCAAATTAGAAGGTCTGAGAACTCAATCCAAACCATTATTTAATCTGAAAAGTTTCTTTTTATGCGTAGTGTTTTTGACGTATGAAAATGTTTCCATCGATGTGCGCTTTTTGGAGAAACATATTATGATTACTTTCTAAAAGCGATGACTGGATTTTTGATTTTACACAATAATGTTGCATTATAAGTGTACAATAAGTGGCAGATAATTTTTTCTACATCTAGTGACACAATGAAACAAACTATTCCTGCCCATCCGGTATAGTGGCTAGTGACGCTGACTGCTGTGCCATAGGGCCTGGGTTCAAATCCCGGAGAGGACATGGATGTTTGTAAATGTATAGTTCCTTTTTTTGTTATTGGGATACTCTAAATAGCCATATACCCACAAGCCCTTTCGTGAGGTTTGTGGAAAAGAAAGAGAGGTGGGAGCCCCCCTACCACCTCCAGGGTGTTCTCCTACAAAATGGGAAAAATCGTACTGTCACCTGAATGGTGCTCAAAGCTACGGATAATTACAGGCATCCATCTAGCCCTTTGCCGCGATGTATTTCTTGGACCTCGATCTGACACCATCAGACAGGTGGCATTAGCAACAACAACCTTACTTGTAAGGCTCGTGGCTGCAGTAGCCGATTGATTATGGTCAAGAACTCGTGAACAGCGAGTCCGAAGTTCGTGTCCTGGTGCTACTGAAGAAACGCCGTGTAGAGGGGAAGATGCATGTTAAATCTGTCGAGGCAAAGTCTCCCAGTTGGAGTAGTATGGAAATTCGGAAAGTGACTCAGGTTTCATCTTAGTCATTTGACAGAGGTGCAAAAATACGAGGTCTGTCACCAGAAGTCCTCATCTTTTTTAGAGTACGACGTTGATCAAAGCAATCGTAAAACTGTCCAGCAGTGACGTCACTTGGACAGGTGTCATTTAGTGCCTCAGTACCTTAGGTTGTCTCCCCTTCTTTGTTTTCCCGGGTCGTAAAACCTGGAATTTTTACTAATTTTGTCTGTCACAGTTAAAGCACTGTACACTAATGTATTATTTTAAAATAATAAACATTTTTGAAAACTGAAGTTAAATACTATTGAGTTAACCCCTTGCGCCTTTGTAACCGTTAGTAAATACATGCTATGTATACAGAGGCGGATTAAGCGGGTGGCGGACCTGGCGGCCGCCAGGGGCCCCAAGCTTGATGGATTCCATTCATAAATTCAACTTACAGCAAAAAGAACTTGAACCGATATTGCAACCCCAATGATTTCCTCGTATTTGAGTCGTCTATCAGCCCTAGCCATCTTTTCCCCGTATATCAATATTGTTGCAATCTGTACAAATTTTTCACATGATCTTTTTTTTTCTTGCCCAAATTTTATTTTGAACAAAAGAATACTATTTTGAATACTATTCAAATCAAACAAGTCCATTTTCAGTTCACAGCCGTGCTTAATTACTGTTGAGTACATTGATGGGGGAAAAATCCCAACCCCAGGAAAAAAATATTGTCGACTAATTAAATTTCGGCAGTACAAATCGGCAATCGGCTACCTATACAAATGTATAGGTAACATATTTAATTGATTAAAGTTTCCAAATCACAGGTTAATGTAAGCGCGAATAGAGCCATTTCAACTGTGACATGTTAATACATTAAAAAACCGGTGTAACCGCCCCAATTTTAAATGCAAGCATGCAAAAGTGCATGCCATGTGTCGTACTGGTACCGGATATCGGTTTGTAGGAGGGAATTGTATGCCTGTTGCTCTTGATAGGTTAATATAAGGTTGTTTAATTCTGGTTATGGATTAAGTTGACACTGTCGTCCAATGATGTCCCATTCGGGCTCGATTGGAGAAATAACTGGTGATCTAGCAGGCCAACGTAACACGTTGACACCATATAGGGCCTGTTGAATTACAACAGAGATTAGGGAGCAGGATATCCTGTTGGAAAGCACCCTTTGAATGCTTATAAATCGCAGTTTGAAACGCCAGACTGACGTACTAGTTTGCAGTCAGTATATATGAATTAACCTCGAGAGTGCTCCATCAATCAAAGAAAATTGCTCACGCCAGACCATAACTGTAGGTACAGGCCCAATGTATCTAGGTGACAGGAAGAGTTTTTGCAGGCGTTGACATGGCCTACTTCTAATCAATATACAGCCATCACTGCAGTGCGTTCTCAACACCCGCATCGCGGGGCTGGGCCATTATTCTAGAGACCCATAGCCTGACTTACATCAAGTATGGTTTGGGGCCTCAAACCTGACTTTCCAGGTGGACCCTAATATTCTCCGTTATACTACTGCATCTCTGGCACCAAGATAGAAACAGCTTTGATCGGAGAACGCAGCACATCACCACTCCATTCTGCGATTACACCACTGAAATCACAGATGTTAATGATTTAGAGATGATAGTATGAACGCTACAGGGGGGCGTCTGGCTGGGATCTACTTCTTAAACGATTGATTTGTTACAATTCACTGCTTCAATCTTGTGACGGAAAAACTGTAATTTCTGATGTAGATGCACTACGCTCCCCATCTACGTGGTGAATATCGTGATCTTCTCTGTCAGCGGTGATCCGAGTGTAATTGAGCTATAGTTTTCTTGAGGTAGTGCCTTTCCTGGACCAATGCTGCCAAAAATCACGCACAGTGGATATATTCCTTCCAAGTCTTTCCACAATATCACCTTTTTTTAACTCTTTTACACAACCTCCCGTTCAATATCAGCGAGCTGTTGATAATGGTTTATCCGTCGTCTCAAAGTCATTTTGAAATAACATCAACTCACTACGTCAAATCTGTGCGTATTTGAAGTAAACATGATTCACATCCTACACGTGGCGTAACTAGCGCCACATGTTCCTAGCGAAAAATTTAAATCAAAGGTATCTTTTAGATGTATCTTTAAATGTATCTTTTAGATGTATCTTTAAAGGTATCTTTTAGAATGCATCAGGGGAAAGATCTCTTTTTGTTTAAAAATAATTTAAGAAGTACTATGGGAGAAAAAACAAAGTGAACAACAATGCTATATTATACAGGGTGGTCCCGAATTTTCATGGTTCAAACTTTAAGGGTAGATACAGGACATTGTAACAATAATTTATTATATAGGCATGTATGGGCGCAAGTGACGTGGTGAGGTGCTAATAGGGGAAGTAAAATAAAAGAGAAATGGAGTTATCGGCTGGTTGCATTGCCGGTAGGGGGCAGTAGACGTTTTAGGTGTCATTCAACATGATGCCTCTCAGTATGAGAAAGCTCCATTCGCAATTGTGCTGACGTCTATTAGGGGAGAATTTACGTATATTGAAAAAAGCAGACATGCATTACTTGAACTGTCGTGCAAATGGTAATGGCAGAGCTGAACGGCGAACGTATCTCGTCGCATGTCAAATCACACAATTTTTCATGGGTTACATCGTCAACTTCGAAACAAATTCATTCCACCTCACCAGACATGATGCTGGTAGACGAAAGCTGTACACAGTCCAGGCCTGGAAGATAGCATACTGAACGTTGTGGCTGACAAACCAGAGTCAAGTACAAGAGCTGTTGCTCATCACATAAGTGTGAATCATCAGACAATCTGTAGAGTTTTAAACGAAAATCGTTTACACCTGTTCCATTTTCAGAGAGTACAAGCTTTGAGTCCGGCAGACTGTCGTCTCCTACTTCCAGCGGGTGGTAAAACAATGTGCACTGCAGCTGGACATCACAGCTCGTGTACTGAACATTGCGAACAGTTACTGTAAGTATTACACTTGCCAAAGACACTTTCAATAAACACTTTGTTTTTTCCTTTCGTCTCTTGTTTTTTGGTGTTTGCGCCTCACCGCGTCACTTGCGCCCATGCATTCCTATACAATAAATTATTGTTACAATGTTATGTACCTACTCTTAAAGTTTATACCAGGAATTCGGGACCACCCTGTATACAGAACAAAATGTTTTGGGCACAAAATAGATATGGCAAAAATATTTGATGAATTTGACAAAAAAAAAATCAACTTTTATAGCAAAAATGCAAGCTCTTCAGTAAGGATTTTTAATTTTTCTTATATTCAGTGAAGAGAGATTTTTCTTTAGCCGTTGAGTTTATTTTTTCTTCTAATTTGTTTTGTTTTGTTTTTTTTGTTTTGAGAATTTAAATTAAGCGATTTTTTTCACTAGTTTTTCTATTCTTAAGCCCATGGGCCCCAAACATTTTAACCGCCGGGGGCCTCCAACTACTTTAATCCGCCTCTGTATGTATAGTGAAAAATCTCTTTGTAACCTCATGTCCCATTGTAAGATCAGGCGGAGGAGGATTTGGAAACCATTCTTCACACCCCCAAACCCAATTATTTGGCCAACATGACGGCATGCCTGCTCACAAGACATCACCAGTAAAGAATTCGGAAATCAAATAATTGGGTATGTCGGGGTCGAAGATTGGCCTGAGCATATTCACCTGATTTGACTCCATTAAACTTTTTCTTTTGAGGATACCTGGAGCAGCAGGTGTATGCGAGCCCTTCCTTATTGCAGGACTTTAAAGGACCCATTACCGACTCTTGTGTCACGTATCTCGCTCGATGCTTCAACGTAGGCCCATCCGGTATAGTGGTTAGCGACGCTGACTGTTGTGCCGTAGGGACTGGGTTCGAATCCCGGAGAAGGCCTATGCCTATGGAGGCACTCTAAATAGCCATCGAGCCTCAAATACTCTTGGGAGGTTGGTGGAAGGAAAAGAGAGGTGGAAAGACCCTGACCACTCCCAGGGTGTTCTCCTTCAAAATTGGGGTGAAACCGAGCCTAATTGTACTGTCACCTGCATGGTACTCAAAGCTCGACAGGCATACAATATAGCCTGATGCCATGATGAATTTCGTGGGCCTCGATCTGACTACGTCAGAAAGGTGGCATTAGTAACAACAGCAACACAAGTTGGGAGTGCAGCGTAGTACAGTGGCTTTATAAGAAACAAAGACATGGATCTGTGGATTAATATACGATTTTGTTTCAAACTTAAAAATCAACCGCATTGTCATCAAATGCTTTTTGCGATGTATGGACAACATATTGGACGATACGAGAGGTCAGACACGTGGGATTAGCAATAACAACAACAACAAGTAGGCAACGTGATTTTCAAAACGAGCATCAAAATATGCATTGCAGCTGTCAGTGAAGCATAGGAACATCTCTAGAAAGGTATTTTGTGATAACTAACTAGCTGGTGAATTAAAAAATTTTACTATACAGATTGGAGGATACAGAAGTTTTTAAATGAGTTTAATTTTTACGTGAATTGCAAATTAAACAACAAAAAAAAAAAGAGCTTTTTGCATATCTCAGCTGAACAACAACAAAAAAAAATATTTGTTAAATTTAAAGTCTGAAGGTATAATAACTGATAAAAAGGATTTTTTTATTGATAATGCCCCTTAACTCTCTTGTGGGTCGATTTTTGAAAACACCTTCCTAAGCTAATTTCTGCTCATCAAAAGTAAACACATTGTTACAAATTTTGTGTAATGAACTCTTAAAAGAGGGTAAATTATTTATATCTGGATGTGTAATACGTTAATATTACTTTCTGTGGTATTTATTTTATGTTAAAATTGTAACATTCGCAAGCAACGCCGTTCCTCTCATTATAATGGCGTTCAATGGAAACATAGCGAAATGTTGGTGATAGAGCCAAGTTGGCATCATTTTTGGCGATCATGTTGGCAACTTGGCGATTGATTGAACAGTGCAGAAGTTGCTTTGCTGTATGTAGCTGTATGTAGTGGGGAGCTACAATATAGAGGATATCACAAAAACTTTCTCCACAAAAAAAAACATATACATGCCAATTTTTATAGTGATCGGCTGAACTGTGTTGAAGTGAAGCGTTTTCGTACATATAACAAACATCCATTATTATATATATAGTTTCTTTTTTCTCATATCGTTTCTTTCACGGCACAGTGTAGGAAATCATGAAGAAACAAATGTGAGATATAACCATTCCATTTTTTGCATCCATTTTTTTTAATACAAAATCGATAATACTCTCATTCCGTTTTCGAGATGCTAACCCTTAGTTTACCACCAGGTGGCGCCACACATGGTTTTAGTTAGAAGCGCATGGCTACTTAACTATGCTGGGACATCACTTTTATGGATATAGCAGCAGCCGTTAGGAAGTTAAGAAGGTGGCAAGGGACATAAGTCGGCATATTGTACAAGTTTTTTTTATATGCACGCGGTTATACTTCTAGATCATTTTAATATTTCTTTTCGTAAAAATTTATAAAAAGTTTTTTTAGGGATTTAACAGGACAGTACAGAAATCTTTAAACCATTTTGCTCTACTCATTTTCTGATAATTACGCCTCTTGCTCATATATTGTTAAATAAA
>BMAO01030723.1:0-18794 GCA_019973975.1 Trichonephila clavata | reverse complement strand
AGTACACATAATACGCTTTTAAAAAAAACACGGTGGAGGTACATCCCATTCGGAGATAGGAACTCCGCAACTTACACGCCACTTGCCTTTTATTTCTCCCTTTTCACGTTAGTTATTGAAGCCAAACTTCTCCGCCAGGCGGAAGCACGAGAGAGACGGCGGGACTATGTCCTGTCCTTTAAATTTAAAAACCTGTCTATCGGGGTGGGGGTCATCTGATCGAAATGTCATTGTTCAACTTTAATGCACTCAAACAATATTGAAAGGTCAGGAGTGTTTGCAATGAGGGGAGAAGTCGGCAGAGGTCGAATAAGAAATTTGGAGAAGAATTTTAAAGAAATGTTTAGAAGATTTTAAAGAAGTATTCTTGGATCGTAACTATAATTATTTTTGCTCTTATGTTTTGGCCCTGAGAAGGGCCTTTTTTTTAAATGAAATGTTCTTTTTAAGCTTTCTTTTCGGTTTTCTTGGGGAGTAAGACAGCCTGAATGTTTGGAAGTACACCACCTTGGGCGATGGTGACTCCGGAGAGAAGTTTGTTCATTCTTCGTCGTTACGGATGGCGAGTTGAAGATGTCTGGGGATGATCCTGGTCTTCTTGTTATCTCTAGCAGCATTACCTTCCAACTCGAGTACTTCAGCGGCTAAGTATTCCAGAACTGCTGCGAGATAGACGGGAGCTCCAGCTCCGACTCGTTCAGCATAATTTGCCTTTCGGAGAAGACGGTGGATACGACCAACTGGAAATTGAAGACCAGCACGACTGGATCGGGTCTTACTCTTTCCCTTAACTTTGCCTCCTTTACCTCGTCGTACATGATTATGTTTTGAGAGGGGAAAAACGTTTGAACGGATTTGCGAACTTTGACTGTGTATTTATATGTATTTCGGAGCAGAAAACAGGCCAATGGGAAGCCAAAGATTTGACGCTGTAAACCAATGGGATAACTACTTTTTGCAACGCCATTCTACTTCTGCGAAGGCGTATTTGCGGTGAGCTTTGGACCAATGGTTACTGAAGCGTGTAATTGCCTCGTGTTGGGTCAGAATATGTCAAAGGTCAAGATGTCAAGTACCAC
Organism: Trichonephila clavata; assembly: GCA_019973975.1. Classification (NCBI taxonomy): domain Eukaryota; kingdom Metazoa; phylum Arthropoda; class Arachnida; order Araneae; family Nephilidae; genus Trichonephila; species Trichonephila clavata. Next base: position 17,715 of record BMAO01030723.1, on the reverse strand, counting down.
ACCCTTCCTAAATTTAAACTTTTATAATATATTTAATTTAATTTTTCTATACTACTAAAGTAGTTTTTCTTTATTTTAAATATTTTATTTAAACTGGGCAATAGTAAAAGGTTTTTAAAGGCATCAAAAATTACCCGATAGGAGATTAGAGCCCGACCGGGCTAAGTGCTCCAACAACTTCTCCATTAATTGTTAAATCCTAATAGCAACTAATTTCTTTAAAAACATTGATGAAGTCGACAATTCTTTGAAATTTTTATTTTTATTCCATTTTTAGCTCCCTTTTGGATATTAATAATTAAATGAATTTTTTTAAAGTCTTTTTATACACTTGTAGCATGTAACTGTATTTGAAAATAATTTTAAAGGAATAAATTTTAAATCAAATGTTATATGAAATCACTGTTTTCGCGTATTTAGGACTCAGAAGTTTCAAATTTTTGTTTTATTTTGATCCCAGCATTGTACCACTCCTAATAAATCACATGAACACTAGAACTTTGATTCCGAATTTATGGCCCTGAAAAGGGCCTATTTTTAATTATTAATCCGTCGTTTTCTTTAAAAAGAATTACTCGTCGCTGGTGTATCTTTTCACGGCCTGGATTTCTTCGTAAGCGGCTTTCACTGCTAGTTCAGCGGGAAGCAAATGTCGTACAGCTTTTTGAATTCCTGACAGGTGATGGTGCTGCTCTCCAGTTGTGAGCTAAACGGGACGATTCGGCGGCAATGCGCTCGAAAATATCGATCACGAAGGAATTCATGAAGGACAGGGCTTCGTGGAGATTCCAGTGTCGGGGTGGAATTGTTTCAAAACTTTGTAGATGTAATTGGCGAAAGATTCCTTGCGCTCTTCCTCTTTTTCTTATCACAAGCACTAACGGCCTTTTTGACAGCTTTACCTGATGCTTGGGGAGGCATGTTTTTTTTGGGAACAATTTTCCATAGCAGTTTTAATCGCTTTATTGCAACTCTAATTCGACCAATCAGAAGCGAATCTCTCGTTGCGGGGTGGAGTCTTACTTCTTTGGTTTTTGCTGCACCCGGATTGTCAGGCTCCAAAAGATCAATATTTTTCTCTGTTTTTGAGCTACTTAAAGAGCAATTTTAAGTTTAATTTTAAACTTTTATAATATATTTAATTTAATTTTTCTATACTACTAAAGTAGTTTTTCTTTATTTTAAATATTTTTATTTAAACTGGGCAATAGGTAAAACGTTTTTAAAGGCATTAATGAAAAATGAGTCATCCTAAATTTCGAGCGGTCTTCCATAGGAGTTTTAATTGCTTTTTCACAACTCTTCAGTGGCCAATAAGAAGCGAGTCTCTCGTTTCGGAGTGGAGTCTAACTTGATAAAAACCCCGAGCTTCTGAGGATTTTTATACAGAATCCTTGAAGCTGCAAAAATGTCCGGAGGTGGTAAAGGAGACAAGGGATTAGGAAAAGGTGGTGCCAAGAGGCATCGTAAGGTGCTCCGTGATAACATCCAAGGTATCACGAAGCCTGCTATTAGGCGTTTGGCCAGACGTGGTGGAGTGAAACGTATTTCCGGTCTGATTTACGAGGAAACTCGCGGTGTCTTGAAAGTGTTCTTGTAAAATGTTATCCGTGATGCCGTCACTTACACCGAGCACGCCAAGAGGAAAACCGTAACTGCCATGGACGTCGTCTATGCTCTTAAGAGACAGGGACGTACTCTTTACGGTTTCGGCGGTTAAAAAAAAATCACGGCTCGGTTTGTTTGAAAAAAAAAGGCCATTTTCAGGGCCACAAAACGTGATGAAATAGTGATACATCGGTAGTTGTCGTTCTAATCTAATTTTCTGAAGAATTATGTTGGGCATCTCTAATTAAAATGTCCATTTGTGTAGTGTTTATTAATATGTTCCAAAATTATACTATCTGTGTAATTCTCAGAAATGTTCCTTTTTTCGTAATTGAGGTAGATAGGGAACACTTGCTTTTTAATATTCCATGTAAACTTCAAATATTGATTTGATTGCTGAAATACTTATAATTTAATCACATTATAAATGTAAGGGAAGTTGCGTTAATATGTGGAGGAGTACTGAACTTTATTTTTAAAAAAAAGTCGAATGGATCAATATCGCTTTCGCTCTATTATTTTGTGTAGTGACACCCTTAAATTCGCTGTTTGCGAAATCGGTGGGGGGGGGGGTAACAGGTCATATGGTTTAACGCGACTCAGTTCATTGGTCAAGCTAGTTTTATAGACGATCGGAATGCGGAAACGTCTTATTACGCATCAGTTGTAGATCACTGCTTCTTAGATGTGGATTATCCATTCTGTTAATGGCAAAAAGGTAAATAAAATCTTCTTTCAACTGTGTAATGTTTTTATTTGGTATGAGTGATAATGAAATGTATGATGCACAGATGTAAAATGAATGATTACTTCTTTTATATAAAAAAAGGTAACTTTCATCTTATAACTCTGCACGAAATTTTGCACAATGTTTTATTTGTATTTAATTGTATAGTGTTATGTATGTATGTATGTATGTATGCATGCATGCATAGATGTGTATATATACATACATACATATATATACATACATATATATATACATACATACATATATATACATACATATATATATATACATACATACATATATATGTCAATACATACATACATACATATGTCAAATGAGGGATTGCTTTGGGTAAATGACGCTCATTTTACAACTGCACACAATTTTTTCAAATGTTTTACTTGCTGTATAGGTTTAGTTTATATTGTGTGTTAGTGTTGTTTAATATTGTGTAATGTTAGTATACATGTAGAATTCAGAGAAATGACTTTAACTATACATTTTTTTTGCCGATTTTCCGCTACACTCTTCACAAGATTGAAATTAACGCATGTTTTTAACCCGTTGCATTTGAACAGATTCCATCGTTTTAAGCAATCCATCTTGTTTTCTTGGACTGAAATTTACCTACAAATGGGCGCAGTCTGGTCGATACGTGTTAATCTTTCGTGTGCAAAACACGTAACACTTCTGTGGAGAGTCGGTAGCGAACTGGGGTGCCATCCTCGTCACTTTTTCGATCGTTCTTAAGTCGGCTGCCTTCCTCGTCACTTTTAACTGTCATTTATAGTTTTTAGGTCCTTTGCCAACAGCCCTGGCCATTATTCAGACTCCAAATTTAATAAAATTGTCAATCATTTGAGCTTTTTCCTTTACTTTTTGCATATTTATGGCTCTGAAAAGAGCCTTTTTTTTAAAGTGCGAGAGAGTCCTTTATCCGCTTATTTTTTAGCGGTCTTTTTAGGGGCAGCCTTTTTAGGAGTTTTTAACTTCTTGGGCTTGGGTGCTTTGGGTTTGGTAGCCTTCGCTGCCTTTTTAGGGGTCTTGGGTTTTGCGACTTTCTTAGCGGCTGGTTTCTTTTTTTTCTGCTTTTGCCTTGGGCTTGGCGGTTTTCTTTGCGGGAGCCTTTGCTTTTTTAGCTGGAGAAGCACTCACTTTCTTGACCTTTTTGGTGGCTTTTTTAGGCTCACTGCTCTTTTGACCGGATGCGCTCAACTTGAATGATAATCTACCTGCCTTGTTGAGGGGACAGAAGCACAAAAAATCTGACGAGGGTCTAATGTCCTCCCATTAATGGGGCTTCAAAGTTAGGGGAGTGAGGTACCAGCTCAGGTGTCGTCCTCCTTGTTTCAAAATTACGAGGTATCTCACCCATAGCCCTTGTGTAGCTTTATAATGTGAAGTTTATATATCTCGCCCTGTCATGGACAATTTTCAGTCATTAAACAGCAATCATATCAAAGTTCTTATGAATGATTAAATTATTTTACCTTATATCCTCAAAATCTAAACATTTAAATGTCCCTTTTTATTTTTTGGCCCTTAAAAGGGCCGTTTTTTTTAAAACTTTTTCCTTGAGATGGGTTAGTTATGCTTTCTTCTCAGTGATTGGGGCAATAAAAACATCTTAGATATTTGGAAGGACATCATCTAGTGACATCGGTAACTCGTAGATAAGTTTGTCCAGTTCCTCTTCGGTATCAAAGGCGATTTGAAGATGTCTGGGTAGGATCCTATTCCACAGGTTAGCCCGAGCAATATCACCTGCTGGCTCGAGTACTTTGGCCACTAAGTAATCAAGTACGGCTGCTAGGTATATGGGAGCATTTTTAGTAACTCTTTCGGCATAATTTCCTTTCTTCAATAAGCGTTCAATGTGGCAAAATCTACACTTTTGTCCAGCACGACTTAATCGGGACCTACTCTTTCCCCTCATTTGGCCTCCTTTATTTCCACGATCTGACATGATGCGTTTGAAAGTTGAGAAAATCAATGATTCAAATAAGATAAATTTGCCAGACTTACCGTATATATATAAGTATTTAACAGCAGAAAAACTGACCAATGGTTTGTCGAGATTTTGATTGTGTGCACCAATGAGAAGACAAGTTTTCGAAGCGAAGTATATAAGCAATTTCCGCTGGCGCCTGATTCATCTAATGTTGTTTTCAATTTTACGACAACATATATAAGATATACCGGGTTTCCGTTAAAATTCGAATTCCTCCTGCGATGAATTTCTGTAGCAGATCAAGGTAATATGAGGAATATATTTTTTTTAATTTCTCCCTTAACCTAATGTATTTTCTTTATTTTAACATTATTGGATTGTGTTTTAATTGTTGGATTTGGTGTTAATTATACATGTCAATATAGATACCCAGGGAAGTTGAATTTAATTAACTTGTATGTGAGGCCATCATGCCACATCTTGTCGAATGCCCTCTTGACATCAAGGAAGACACCGACAGTGTATATAGTTTGCTAGAGAATCCTTCATTAATAGTATTTGTAACACGTATCAGTTGGTGTAGCGTGGAATGGCCCTCCCGGAATTCGTGTTGTTCCGGGGGAATGCAATCTATGGCTTTGCAGTGCGTTTGTATTCTCGTTAAAATTATTCTTTCGAAAATCTCATGTATGTTTGTATGTGTGTGCGTGGGAAAAAGTCAGAAATTAAATGCGATGTTTGGAAACGAATAAAGGATTATTAGTACCCTAATTTAAATTCCTTTCCCCATTCCTTTGAATAGAGTCATTTGTGAAAAGGAATATTGCCAGCCTATTGCCACCTAAAACCAAGATGTCTCAAATGCGGATTAGAGCACCAGACTAGAAATTGCACCATCAAAGAAAGACAGGATAATCCACTATGCATTAATTGCAACGAACGCGGCCATACGGCCTCCTACACAAAATGTCCCAAGTTCCCCAACCAAAAAAGGCACTACTTTAAATAACCCAAATAGAAACAAAAACTTCGACAGTAACACCAGGAGTTTCCTTCGATAACGTCGTTAGCGAAACCCCCCCTCCCCCCCCCCTGTACCGAAAAAACTCAAATCAACTACACCAAAGACAAAGTCGACCGTGAGCCCTGTGCTGATGGCAACATTTCTGACCTAATTCAAGTTTTTGAATTAGTTCAAGTTATTTCAAGAATATTAAAAAGATCCCCCGAAATTTTAAATCTTTTACCCAAATTAAAACAAGCCGAAAACGACAATAACGCAGCGTATGTCCTTGTCGAAGCTCTGCTTGACAAGAATTAATTCTCAATTTTTACTTCACTATTTTCTAAGCTTACATCTTCATTTTATTTGTCTTTAAATTTATTATTTTTATTAATCTTTACTTTACCCCAATTCCAAGCCTTTTTTGAAAAAAATCCAATATCCCTCTCATTTTCTCATCCAGCTCACTGCAGTATCCAATCCCATTGCTTCCAACCTAGTCCAGACTCCTCTCACACCATTGGTCCACTTCTTTGAAGCCACGCATCCATCTTCATTCCAATCTACAACTCCAAGCTAACAACATCGCCAGACAGAGGGCGGAGGGACCTGGCGGTCCCAGTCCCTAGATTCAACATTATGCCATTATGCCGGAAATTTATTTGAAAATCGCTAAGATACCGTGAAGCAATGGCACGTACCAAGCAAACCGCTCGAAAAAGTACCGGGGGTAAAGCCCCCAGGAAGCAGCTGGCGACCAAGGCTGCTCGTAAGAGCGCCCTTGCTACCGGTGGAGTTAAGAAGCCTCATCGTTACAGGCCCGGAACAGTAGCTTTGAGAGAAATCCGCCGTTACCAAAAATCCACCGAGCTGTTGATCCGTAAACTGCCTTTCCAGAGGTTGGTTAGAGAAATTGCTCAGGATTTCAAGACCGATCTTCGATTCCAGAGCTCTGCCGTCATGGCTTTACAGGAAGCCAGCGAAGCCTACCTGGTAGGTCTTTTCGAAGACACCAACTTGTGCGCCATCCACGCCAAGAGAGTAACCATTATGCCAAAAGACATTCAGCTTGCCCGACGAATCCGTGGTGAACATGCTTAAATTAAAGCTAGAAACTTTAAAAAAAAAGGCCCTTATCAGGGCCAAAATGCGATACAATTCATACCGAACATTAACACACTCGTCTTGTTTTAATTATTATGTTTCGGTTTCCCTACAATTACTTACCCATTTCCTTGTGTATTTTACAAATTTTTAGGAGCTGTGTTTAGGAGTACTTTAAGCTTTTTTATTAATACTTACCTTATTATGTTTACCATTTAATAATTATGCCTTTCACAGGTTATTTGAATTTTGTTTATCCCTTTCCTTTAATATGATACATAAAGAAAGAAAAATATGCACTTTTCCCCATCTCAGTACACATAATACGCTTTTAAAAAAAACACGGTGGAGGTACATCCCATTCGGAGATAGGAACTCCGCAACTTACACGCCACTTGCCTTTTATTTCTCCCTTTTTCACGTTAGTTATTGAAGCCAAACTTCTCCGCCAGGCGGAAGCACGAGAGAGACGGCGGGACTATGTCCTGTCCTTTAAATTTTAAAAACCTGTCTATCGGGGTGGGGGTCATCTGATCGAAATGTCATTGTTCAACTTTAATGCACTCAAACAATATTGAAAAGGTCAGGAGTGTTTGCAGTGAGGGGAGAAGTCGGCAGAGGTCGAATAAGAAATTTGGAGAAGAATTTTAAAGAAATGTTTAGAAGATTTTTAAAGAAGTATTCTTGGATCGTAACTATAATTATTTTTGCTCTTATGTTTTGGCCCTGAGAAGGGCCTTTTTTTTAAATGAAATGTTCTTTTTAAGCTTTCTTTTCGGTTTTCTTGGGGAGTAAGACAGCCTGAATGTTTGGAAGTACACCACCTTGGGCGATGGTGACTCCGGAGAGAAGTTTGTTCAATTCTTCGTCGTTACGGATGGCGAGTTGAAGATGTCTGGGGATGATCCTGGTCTTCTTGTTATCTCTAGCAGCATTACCTTCCAACTCGAGTACTTCAGCGGCTAAGTATTCCAGAACAGCTGCGAGATAGACGGGAGCTCCAGCTCCGACTCGTTCAGCATAATTTCCCTTTCGGAGAAGACGGTGGATACGACCAACTGGAAATTGAAGACCAGCACGACTGGATCGGGTCTTACTCTTTCCCTTAACTTTGCCTCCTTTACCTCGTCCAGACATGATTATGTTTTGAGAGGGGAAAAACGTTTGAACTGATTTGCGAACTTTGACTGTGTATTTATATGTATTTCGGAGCAGAAAACAGGCCAATGGGAAGCCAAAGATTTGACGCTGTAAACCAATGGGATAACGACATTTTGCAACGCCATTCTACTTCTGCCGAAAGCGTGTTTACGGTCAGCTTTGGACCAATGGTTACTGAAGCGTGTAATTGCCTCGTGTTGGGTCAGAATATGTCAAAGGTCAAGATGTCAAGTACCACACCCTTCCTAAATATAAACTTTTATAATATATTTAATTTAATTTTTCTATACTACTAAAGTAGTTTTTCTTTATTTTAAATATTTTATTTAAACTGGGCAATAGTAAAAGGTTTTTAAAGGCATCAAAAATTACCCGATAGGAGATTAGAGCCCGACCGGGCTAAGTGCTCCAACAACTTCTCCATTAATTGTTAAATCCTAATAGCAACTAATTTCTTTAAAAACATTGATGAAGTCGACAATTCTTTGAAATTTTTATTTTTATTCCATTTTTAGCTCCCTTTTGGATATTAATAATTAAATGAATTTTTTTAAAGTCTTTTTATACACTTGTAGCATGTAACTGTATTTGAAAATAATTTTAAAGGAATAAATTTTAAATCAAATGTTATATGAAATCACTGTTTTCGCGTATTTAGGACTCAGAAGTTTCAAATTTTTGTTTTATTTTGATCCCAGCATTGTACCACTCCTAATAAATCACATGAACACTAGAACTTTGATTCCGAATTTATGGCCCTGAAAAGGGCCTTTTTTAATTATTAATCCGTCGTTTTCTTTAAAAAGAATTACTCGTCGCTGGTGTATCTTTTCACGGCCTGGATTCCTTCGTAAGCGGCTTTCACTGCTAGTTCACCGGGAAGCAAATGTCGTACAGCGTTTTGAATTTCCTGACAGGTGATGGTGCTGCTCTCCAGGTTGTGAGCTAAACGGGACGATTCGGCGGCAATGCGCTCGAAAATATCGATCACGAAGGAATTCATGAAGGACAGGGCTTCGCTGGAGATTCCAGTGTCGGGGTGGAATTGTTTCAAAACTTTGTAGATGTAATTGGCGAAAGATTCCTTGCGCTTCTTCCTCTTTTTCTTATCACAAGCACTAACGGCCTTTTTGACAGCTTTACCTGATGCTTGGGGAGGCATGTCAAGGGTGAATCGTGCCTTAGAGATCCAGCGCCAGGAGGGCGCTTCTTCTCTGTATGAGTGGATCTGAAAGTGAAAAAAATAAGCATGGCCGGCCCGGTAAACGGGCCGCGGAAAGCATCACTCGGCAAAGAGGCGGGAGGGGAAGAGAAAGTCGTTCGTGAGACAGATCGGAGGAAGGAACGCAGTGAGTCATCCATCACGTCTGCTTAGGAGAGGTTTGACAGGTGGGGGAGAGGTCGTCGGCTTCAATGGAGAATGCCTGCTGACTGGTCGGTAGGAACAGGTCTGGGTGAAGAAAAGTGTTTCTAGAGTTCGGATTCTGGAAAGGAATGAATTTAATCGTACCGATTTTGAAGAAGGGTTGCATGATTAGGTAAATTGTATATTCCGGCTATGTTTGGTTGAGCTTGCTGCCTGATGGTGATATTTTGGTGAGAAGGGATTTGTGCGTAGAATGCTGTTGAGAGGGTTTTAATTCTTGAGCGGATGGAGACTATTTTAAGGTCTCTGTGGAGTACAATCCTAGGGATGTAGATGGGAGCGTTAAGTATAGTCCTGAGAGCCTGATTCTGAAGTCGTTGTAATATATTGATGTGCCTGTTCGCTGCTGTTCCCCAAATTTGACATGCGTACGTGATTGTTGGCAGGAGGTATTGCAGATAAATGAGCCTTTTATTTTTTAACTTTAGCTTGGAATTTTTTGAGAGGAATCTTTGTAGGATAATTAATTTAGTTTTGAATTTGCATGTAATTTTTCTGAGATGGCTTGCATACGTTAGTTTCTTGTCCAGCGTGACTCCTAAATAATTGACTTCGTCACTCCAGGGTATTATACTGCGGAAGAGTTTCAGTGGTGCGAGGTTGTTTATATATCTGCCTTTTTTAAAAATGATAGCATGAGATTTGGAAGTGTTGACAGATATTCTCCATAAGGTGAGCCATCTTCTTAGTTTATGTAAATACTTTTGTAGAATTTCCCGTACTCTGTCCGGGGTGTTTGCTTGAGCAAGAAGGGCCGCGTCGTCTGCGAAAAGGCAAACGTCCACCGTTGGCGTGGTGGGGAAGTCGTGCGTATAAAGGCTATACAACATGGGTGAGAGAATGCTTCCTTGGGGGGTGCCTGCTTCTATTTTGCTGACCCTTGAGAGAGTGAAGTTTATTTTGACTTGAAATGACCTGTTGTTTAAGTATTCATAGATTATTTTAGTTAAGTAGGGGGGGAAATTCATCTTGATTAGCTTGAAAATTAAACCATTATGCCATACCCTATCGAAGGCCTTTTCTACGTCTAGAAAGACACCTCCGGTAGTGCGTTGTCTATTATATCCGTTAATTATTTTGTTGCTGGTTCTCAGGAGCTGGTGACAAGTTGAAGTGTTTTTTCTGAATCCGTGCTGAAAGGTGGGAATTAAACTATTGGTATTTGAGAACTCTTCGATTCTGTTGAGCAATACTTTTTCAAAGATCTTGGCTATACTTGATATGAGGCTGATTGGTCTATAGTTAATTGCAAACTTAGGATCTTTATCGGCTTTTGGGAGGAGAGTAATTATAGAGTGTTTCCATTTTTGAGGAAAATATTGCAGTTTCAGGCATTTGTTGAATATTTTTGTTAAATGAGTAATGGCATTCATGGGAAGTGATTTTAAAGAGATATTCTTGATATGATCTTCTCCTGGGGCTTTTCTATTGTTTAATTTTAATACGATATTGCAGATTTCTTGAGGTGAAGTGAGGGGTGGGGTAACAGTATTGTAGTTGTTTAAAAATCTACTTACGGCTCTATCCACTACGTCGATGTGGTCGTCGTCGTAGGGAGTTGTATTTTCCATAAAAGAGTTTTCTAAGGTGTCAGCGAACAGGTCAGCTTTGCTCTGGGTTCCGTAGACTAGGCCTTGGTATCCAAGAAGGGGGGGATAGACAACATTTTTTTTCTTAGTATCTGCAATGAGCTTGTGAAGCAGGTCTTGATCTATATTTGCCTCATTCTGCAAGGAGTCCCACACGTGTTCCTTCCTCGTCTTTAGGTCTGTTCTGATTGATCGCTGGAGCTGATTAATGGTTTTCTTGAGTGGTGGGTACAGTGTTCTTTGATATAGTTTCCGGAGTCGGTTCTTTTCTTTAATTTTTAGTCTGATTGCTGTGGGAACTTTTAACATTTGATGGAGGATTGGCTTAAATTTACTTGATTGATTAATGGCTGTATGGATTTTACTATTGAAGTTTTCTATTGCTTGATCGATATCTTCACTGCTGTTAATGGGTGGGTTGCCAGGAATCGTATTTGAAATTATGTTTTGAAAGGTGTTCCAGTTTGTAAGTGTTTTACAATTTTGTCGATATGGGATTGAGGTATCTATGGAGACGAGGAAGTGAACAGGGTTGTGGTCGCTGGATAGGTGAGGATGGGATACTGCCGTAATGCTATTTAACCCGTAGGAAAGACCGAAGTCAATGACCGATGGTCTTCCGTAGGAGGTGACTCTGGTGGGTTCGTTGGGGGCCGTAAGCAAGAAGCCCTTGGCCCTGACGAGTTTGGCGATAGCATTACCCGCAGCATTATTCCTGCTTGTGGGGCTCCAGGAGAGGTGCTTTGCGTTAAAGTCCCCTACGACGAGGCACTGGCATCTGTTTCTGAAGATCCGGAGCAGGTCCGGGACGAGGTTTCTGGTTTGCAAGGATGGGGACATATACAGGGAACAGATAGTTAGGTTAAATGGGCGGCCTTCGACGACTATTGTTGTTAGTTCTAAAGAATTGGTACGGATTTGGATGCTGTGATGGCTGATTGTAGATTTAACGAGGATGGCAGTTCCTCCTCCTCTATGCGTCATACGGTCATTTCTGTGGGTGGTAAAATTTGCTATGTTGAGGTCTAGACTGGGGCGGAGATTTGTTTCTTGCAGCGCGATGATGTCAGGGTTATGGTCTTGAATGTATTCCTCCAACTCCTCCTTTTTAGCAGTGATCCCATCAGCATTCCAGCTGATGATTTTAAGGTAGCTTTTTTCGTTTGGTGTGGTACTCATGAGGCACCGTCTATTTGGAGAAGGGCGGCAACTTGCATGGCACGGTCAGCTAGTGAATAGTTAGATTTTGATATTTGGATTATTTTTCGAAGGACTTGGAAAACTTCAATTACTTTGGGGTCTTGCATTTCTTTAATGGTATCAGTAAAATTTGTTGTTGGAGGGGCGGTTGTCATGGTCTTGTTGTATGCGGTAGGCTGATTGGGCTGTTTTCTAACTTGAGTGGAGGGTATTGGTTTGGGTTGTGAGGAGGTTGTTGGAGTAGATTGTGAGGAGGTAGTTGGAAGAGATTGTAGGGCGACTGGTCTCGGAATAAGGGCTGCAGGTGCAGGGGCCTGTTTTTCTACTTCGGCCTTGGCCTTGGCTGCCTCTCGCATCTCTTGGCGCTTTCGGGCCCTTTCTTCCCAAAAATTTATCTTGGGGGGTGGTGGCGGCTTGTTTAGAGGGTTGCGAGGACATCCGATGTAATTTGCCGGGTGATTTCCCTGGCAATTACCGCATGTGGCCTCGGTATCTCTGGATTTCACACAATCCTTAGTCAGATGCGGCTTCCCGCATTTTACGCATTTCGGGTTTCTGGTGCAATGACGTGATGAATGGAAGAAACCCTGACATCTAAAGCACTGTGCAGGTCCGGTCTTTGGGCGTAGAGGTTCAACTTTTATCTTCAAATAACACATTTCGGTGAGGTTGAAAATATTTCTATTGTCGTCGTTTCGGGGGAGGGTCACGAGAAATAAAGGCATTGGCATCCCGGATTTTCTGTTGGTCATCACGTGCACCACGTTGACAGTGATGCCCAGGTTTGAGAGATCGTCAATGATGTCCTGTGGAGGAGTGTCCGAGGGCATACCTCTGATCACTGCCTTTAATTCCTTACCTTGATCTAAGTCTTAGGTAAAGGACTCCAATTTATTTTGGTCGATGAAGTTTCGGACCGCGTGGTAGGCCTCCGGTGTCTCCGGGTATACTCGGAGCCCTTTACCGATGACTCTTCCCTTCATCTGTTGCTTGGTAAGTTCTTGTAATTTTTTAAGGAGCTCTGTCGACCTCTGGATGTTATCTATTGTAATGGGGGGTGGCGGTCGGGCTGCATGCCTAGTTTCTGTTGTGGTGTCGTCCTCGTTTTCTATTATGGTGTTGTCAGTTTCCATCTGGCTCTGGGAAATACTCAGTTCGCTGAATTTGTTGTTCGTTTCTATTTCGATTGATTTCAGTTTCTTCGATGAGTTATCCATGGGTGGGGTGGGACTTCTCGCTTTCTTTCTCCCTCTGACTATGGTGAAGGGTACTTCTGATTGTGAGGGATTATCGTTGTTGGCAGCAGTGTCTTTTTCGAATCCTGTAAAAAAATTCGATCCGGTGTTCATTTCCTCTTTAAGTAGTTTTTTGTACACCACGTGGCCTTCCGTGATCAGATTGTGTAACTCTTTGTGGTATTCCATCTTTTCGTTTTCCTCGTCGAAAGAATAGTAGTCTATTTGCTTGATAATATCCTGTAAGTCCAGGCATATGTTTAGACAGACTATTGCGTAGTTGGCAGTAATGATGAGGCTTTTGTAATGGTCGATTTGAGGTGGAGGAGGCAGGGGAGTAGCGGCCCTTTCTTCCTGTTCCAAGTGCATATCATCGTCGCTTTCGGATTCCGATGACGTCATGGTGTGAGAGGTAGGTGAGGTTGGGTGGGGTGAGCCCCCTTCCAGTTCAAAGGTTTCCGAAGAAGTTCCGAGAGGGGAAACTGTTTGTTGACGTCACTGGCACAATGGAACCGCGTGTTCGTGGTTTCCAAGAAAGAATTCAAAAAAGAATTCAACGTTGCTTGATACTGGGTCACGGATGGATTCAGCAGTATCGAAATATTTCATAGAGATAACTTGAAACTGGATTTCGAGAGAATGCAGCAGTTTCAGTTGGCCAAAAAATCAGTGAGAGCAGGAGAAAAATTTCTGACTAGTTCTCACGGTAACTCAAGAGAGAGTCGGCGTTTTTTGAGAGTCGGCGTTTTTTTTGGGAGCAATTTTCCATAGCAGTTTTAATCGCTTTATTGCAACTCTAATTCGACCAATCAGAAGCGAATCTCTCGTTGCGGGGTGGAGTCTTACTTCTTTGGTTTTTGCTGCACCCGGATTGGTCAGGCTCCAAAAGATCAATATTTTTCTCTGTTTTTGAGCTACTTAAAGAGCAATTTTAAGTTTAATTTTAAACTTTTATAATATATTTAATTTAATTTTTCTATACTACTAAAGTAGTTTTTCTTTATTTTAAATATTTTATTTAAACTGGGCAATAGTAAAACGTTTTTAAAGGCATTAATGAAAAATGAGTCATCCTAAATTTCGAGCGGTCTTCCATAGGAGTTTTAATTGCTTTTTCACAACTCTTCAGTGGCCAAAAAGAAGCGAGTCTCTCGTTTCGGAGTGGAGTCTAACTTGATAAAAACCCCGAGCTTCTGAGGATTTTTATACAGAATCCTTGAAGCTGCAAAAATGTCCGGACGTGGTAAAGGAGGCAAGGGATTAGGAAAGGTGTGCCAAGAGGCATCGTAAGGTGCTCCGTGATAACATCCAAGGTATCACGAAGCCTGCTATTAGGCGTTTGGCCAGACGTGGTGGAGTGAAACGTATTTCCGGTCTGATTTACGAGGAAACTCGCGGTGTCTTGAAAGTGTTCTTGTAAAATGTTATCCGTGATGCCGTCACTTACACCGAGCACGCAAAGAGGAAAACCGTAACTGCCATGGACGTCGTCTATGCTCTTAAGAGACAGGGAGGTACTCTTTACGGTTTCGGCGGTTAAAAAAAAAATCACGGCTCGGTTTGTTTGAAAAAAAAGGCCCTTTTCAGGGCCACAAAACGCGATGAAATAGTGATACATCGGTAGTTGTCGTTCTAATCTAGTTTTCTGAAGAATTATGTTGGGCATCTCTAATTAAAATGTCCATTTGTGTAGTGTTTATTAATATGTTCCAAAATTATACTATCTGTGTAATTCTCAGAAATGTTCCTTTTTTCGTAATTGAGGTAGATAGGGAACACTTGCTTTTTAATATTCCATGTAAACTTCAAATATTGATTTGATTGCTGAAATACTTATAATTTAATCACATTATAAATGTAAGGGAAGTTGCGTTAATATGTGGAGGAGTACTGAACTTTATTTTTAAAAAAAAAGTCGAATGATCAATATCGCTTTCGCTCTATTATTTGTGTAGTGACACCCTTAAATTCGCTGTTTGCGAAATCGGTGGGGGGGGGGTAACAGGTCATATGGTTTAACGCGACTCAGTTCATTGGTCAAGCTAGTTTTATAGACGATCGGAATGCGGAAACGTCTTATTACGCATCAGTTGTAGATCACTGCTTCTTAGATGTGGATTATCCATTCTGTTAATGGCAAAAAGGTAAATAAAATCTTCTTTCAACTGTGTAATGTTTTTATTTGGTATGAGTGATAATGAAATGTATGATGCACAGATGTAAAATGAATGATTACTTCTTTTATATAAAAAAAAGGTAACTTTCATCTTATAACTCTGCACGAAATTTTGCACAATGTTTTATTTGTATTTAATTGTATAGTGTTATGTATGTATGTATGTATGTATGTATGCATGCATGCATAGATGTGTATATATACATACATACATATATATACATACATATATATATACATACATACATATATATCATACATATATATATATACATACATACATATATATGTCAATACATACATATACATATGTCAAATGAGGGATTGCTTTGGGTAAATGACGCTCATTTTACAACTGCACACAATTTTTTCAAATGTTTTACTTGCTGTATAGGTTTAGTTTATATTGTGTGTTAGTGTTGTTTAATATTGTGTAATGTTAGTATACATGTAGAATTCAGAGAAATGACTTTAACTATACATTTTTTTGCCGATTTTCCGCTACACTCTTCACAAGATTGAAATTAACGCATGTTTTTTAACCCGTTGCATTTGAACAGATTCCATCGTTTTAAGCAATCCATCTTGTTTTCTTGGACTGAAATTACCTACAAATGGGCGCAGTCTGGTCGATACGTGTTAATCTTTCGTGTGCAAAACACGTAACACTTCTGTGGAGAGTCGGTAGCGAACTGGGGTGCCATCCTCGTCACTTTTTCGATCGTTCTTAAGTCGGCTGCCTTCCTCGTCACTTTTAACTGTCATTTATAGTTTTTAGGTCCTTTGCAACAGCCCTGGCCATTATTCAGACTCCAAATTTAATAAAATTGTCAATCATTTGAGCTTTTTCCTTTACTTTTTGCATATTTATGGCTCTGAAAAGAGCCTTTTTTTTAAAGTGCGAGAGAGTCCTTTATCCGCTTATTTTTAGCGGTCTTTTTAGGGCAGCCTTTTTAGGAGTTTTTAACTTCTTGGGCTTGGGTGCTTTGGGTTTGGTAGCCTTCGCTGCCTTTTTAGGGGTCTTGGGTTTTGCGACTTTCTTAGCGGCTGGTTTCTTTTTTTCTGCTTTTGCCTTGGGCTTGGCGGTTTTCTTTGCGGGAGCCTTTGCTTTTTTAGCTGGAGAAGCACTCACTTTCTTGACCTTTTGGTGGCTTTTTTAGGCTCACTGCTCTTTTGACCGGATGCGCTCAACTTGAATGATAATCTACCTGCCTTGTTGAGGGGACAGAAGCACAAAAAATCTGACGAGGGTCTAATGTCCTCCATTAATGGGGCTTCAAAGTTAGGGGAGTGAGGTACCAGCTCAGGTGTCGTCCTCCTTGTTTCAAAATTACGAGGTATCTCACCCATAGCCCTTGTGTAGCTTTATAATGTGAAGTTTATATATCTCGCCCTGTCATGGACAATTTTCAGTCATTAAACAGCAATCATATCAAAGTTCTTATGAATGATTAAATTATTTTACCTTATATCCTCAAAATCTAAACATTTAAATGTCCCTTTTTATTTTTGGCCCTTAAAAGGGCCGTTTTTTTTAAAAACTTTTTCCTTGAGATGGGTTAGTTATGCTTTCTTCTCAGTGATTGGGGGCAATAAAAACATCTTAGATATTTGAAGGACATCATCTAGTGACATCGGTAACTCGTAGATAAGTTTGTCCAGTTCCTCTTCGGTATCAAAGGCGATTTGAAGATGTCTGGGTAGGATCCTATTCCACAGGTTAGCCCGAGCAATATCACCTGCTGGCTCGAGTACTTTGGCCACTAAGTAATCAAGTACGGCTGCTAGGTATATGGGAGCATTTTTAGTAACTCTTTCGGCATAATTTCCTTTCTTCAATAAGCGTTCAATGTGGCAAAATCTACACTTTTGTCCAGCACGACTTAATCGGGACCTACTCTTCCCCTCATTTGGCCTCCTTTATTTCCACGATCTGACATGATGCGTTTGAAAGTTGAGAAAAACAATGATTCAAATAAGATAATTTGCCAGACTTAACCGTATATATATAAGTATTTAACAGCAGAAAAACTGACCAATGGGTTGTCGAGATTTTGATTGTGTGCACCAATGAGAAGATAAGTTTTCGAAGCGAGGGTGTATATAAGCAATTTCCGCTGGCGCTGATTCATCTAATGTTGTTTTCAATTTTACGACAACAGATATAAGATATACCGGGTTTCCGTTAAAATTCGAATTCCTCCTGCGATGAATTTCTGTAGCAGATCAAGGTAATATGAGGAATATATTTTTTTAATTTCTCCCTTAACCTAATGTATTTTCTTTATTTTAACATTATTGGATTGTGTTTTAATTGTTGGATTTGGTGTTAATTATACATGTCAATATAGATACCCAGGGAAGTTGAATTTAATTAACTTGTATGTGAGGCCATCATGCCACATCTTGTCGAATGCCCTCTTGACATCAAGGAAGACACCGACAGTGTATAGTTTGCTAGAGAATCCTTCATTAATAGTATTTGTACACGTATCAGTTGGTGTAGCGTGGAATGGCCCTCCCGGAATTCGT
>BMAO01030722.1:0-72059 GCA_019973975.1 Trichonephila clavata | reverse complement strand
TTAAGTGATCTTTGAATTAAGCAATAGATTTTTTGACGAGCAGATTTTGCTTTGCCTTGTGAAATCAATGTACATTTTATCATTATCATTTCTGTTTTCTGTTTTGTTCATTTCTGTTTTGTTATCATTTCTGTTTTTGTAAATTTGAATAAAACTAGATTAGCTTTGTAAATTTGGATAAAACTAGATTAGCTTCGTAAATTCGAATAAAAATAGATTAGTTTTGTAAATTATTAATCGAAAATAGAAATTTGTAAAGATCTTATTTCTGGGGGAAAATAAGAATTTTACACTCGGTAAAAAGCCGATGCAACGCCAGAAAGAAAGGAGGGAAAAGAAACCAATTTGACAACGATAAGAAGTGGAAGAAATTTAGGAAAAGGAAATTTAAATGATATAAATATAGAAATCCTTCACATCGCACACACATGCACACCTAGAAGTACTTGCGTCCACAGAGAAAGAAAAATTTCCATGGGGGATAAAGTTATACCCTTAGAAGAAGCCCGTACAACGTCGGGCTAAGCGGAGGAGAAACAAATCCGTCCGACGGTGCAAAGCAGAGGAAGAAATTTCGAAAAAGAGAATTCTAATGACATTAATATAGAAATCACTCACACCAGGAAATACTGACACTGAGAGGGGAAGGGGAAATTTCTAAGGGAATAAAGTTATACACTCGAAAAAGTCCGTGCAACGCCGGGCTATAAAGCTAGTTAAAATTTAATAGATGAATAAAGCATCATAAATAAAAATGAAACAACAGTTATAACGGTGAAAAATAAGATATTAATTAATAAAATAAAGTGAATATAATATTTTTCTTGCCTGTTTCATAAAGTAACGCTCATTGCTGAATATATTGTTATCTGACCAATAGTTTAGTCCCAAGTAACTGACTGCGACAACATCTGCTGTAATTTATTTTTAAAACTAGATTAACAAAGTTAGTTTTCGATTTTTTTTCTCCTTTTCTTAACCTTTCTTTTAAATGGAATCGAACATCTAAGCTTAGTAGATTCATTAGATTTTATGAAGCAGAAAAAGAATCGATTAACCGAGAGAAAAATTTTTGATCCAATAACATTTAATGAACCACGGTAAGAGACTTTAGTCCTCTATAACTGCTCCTCTAAACTTTCACCAATGTCTCATTACTGGAAGCTTTAAGCTATTTTACGCTTCTTGAGCTCAAATTGGATGTGCTATTTTTCTTTTGTTTCGCTGCAGTTCAAAGACAATTTAAGCATTCAAAATTTAAAATAATAAGGCCCATCAGTTTTCGGAGGTATGTCACACTCTAATTAGAAGTTCTAAAATATAACAAACATTTCTTGTGTAATTAATTAAGAACATAATACTAAGTAATTAGTTTTCAATTTTGTCACAAACTTTCTTCTGAATTGATTCAATGCTAAAAAAATTAATTTACTGATTTATGTTTTAGATGTAATGCTTTTTTCTTCAAAGACTTTTAATTAGCTCTTAATATGGACGTTCATTTAAAATTGTAGGTATTATTTATTATAAAAATGAATGTTTTCAGTAAAACATCTAAAACTGATTTTCTTATGTGATTTTGTTGACATTAGAAGCATTTCAATAACTCATATTATTTTGCATGGAAAAATTTGCATGTCTGTTTTAATTTTCAATACATTTAACTTCAAGAAGAATTTAAAAAATATAGGCTATTTCATTCTCCAAAAATAAATAGAATAACTTTTTCAAAAAATTACTTTAAAGTGCAAAGTTATTTTCTTTAGACACGTTTAAACACTCTTGAAAAAAAATGCTTTTTAACGAGTGCATTTAGTAAAATGGATGGACATAAAATATCAATTTGAACAACAAAGTACATATTTTGGAACTTTTTATTATTATAACACAAAAAAGCCAAAAATTTCTGTAAAAATATTTTTAAAAACATATTTATAGGCAACAACTGGGGAATTATTGAGAGAGAAAAAAATTAAGAAAATTTAAGGGACTCATCTAAGACTATAATAATCCTTTGTAAGATATCTAGGCTTTCTGATTCTTTAAAGCATTCACTAATCAAATTATATTTGTTGCCATATTGATTTATAGTTCTTCAAGATCTTCCAAATCTGAAGGCTTCTGTCTAGTTTATACTTATTTATAATTCACAGCACTGATAATATTAGAATTAGAAAGAAGCATTACCATCACTCAAAAAATTTTCATACCTAAAATAAAAAGACTATTTGTATGAAATAAGATGGAAGAAATAAATTAACCATTTTTTTTTTCATTTATAAAATAAAATAACTCAAAAGAAAAATTAATTTTGGATTTTAAATTATTTTTAATACATTTTTAAGGAAAACAATTTACAATTAAAGGCTCTGATATTTTAAAGTAATATTTTCAAACTGAAAAATAAAAATAAAAACAACTTAATGCCAGAAAACCAATAATTAATAACGTATGAAGTACTTTATATTCAAAAACTTTTCACCAAGCTAAATTACTTATCAGGTATTTGCAAACATTCTACTCTTTTATAGAGTTATATTTATGGTCCCAACTGATACTTGACGTCACTACATAAACCGTTGCTGAGGATTTCCGGAATCATTGAGCCCAATTATAAGAACTCCGTGAGGTATCTCGTACAAGAGAGTGCATGCCCGCATTGCTTTTCTTTAGCATTTTCTTCCTTAATAAATCAGGATTCTATATAATAAAATATTTGATGTGTGGTAACACCAGCAAGTGAAAACATGCATGTGACATGACTTGTTGATCGAGATTTGTAAAGACCTTACTGCAGTTGTAACATGCTATACTATACATCAAATTTATAGAAAGGATGTCATTGATGATTACATATGCCTTCAATGGTTTCAGAAATTAATGGAAGGCGACACAGAAGATATAAAGTTCAAGCAAGGTAAGGATGCCCTTCACTCATTGGAGAAATGTTTTAGATCAACCCATAAGAAATATCCCGAATTTAATCATGATAGAATCAGTCAAAATCTGCAATGTTCTCATCACAATAGTCGAAATATGGCTAAAGGCATTAGATTTCGACAGAAAGTTGGATTGATGGGTTCCAATTTAACTTACTGAAGATTGAAGAAATCAGCGAATCTCTACCTGTTGTTTTTCTAAAATTTATTTTCTTCCATAAAAAAGTGATCTATTCTTGAAACATAAGAGAAGTAATCTATGTACTGTAATGTAAAGCATCGACGAGTTGTGTGTTAGTTTTTTGAACTATCTGTATCAACGTCGAAATCAAAGCTCCTCAAAAAATTGTAGGGTTTAATAAAAATAGGAACTCTCTTCTAACACTCAAATTATATGAATATAAGATATTTCTGTATATTAATTTTACACTTAGAGCAACCATTAACCACTTAACAGTTTTTTTTCTGTCATATTATGTCAAAAAATAAGCATATATTTTGTAAACATTTTTAAGATAAAATCAATTATATAAACTCAAATCAGCAGTCAGAAATGTTATATTGAATTTAAAGAATCATGCTAATTTTTATTTTCATTGAAAAAAACATATTTTTCCTTAAAGTTGACTTTTTTTTCCAATGAAATAAGCGAACTCAAAAGTACACTTTACAGAAATGTATATTGGTTTAAAAAGATAATATTGAATTTATACAGTTAATTATTCTCTTAAAATTCTGTTTTCGTGTGCTAAATTTTAAAACTGGAAGACAAACATAATCCAAACGGCAATCGAGACAAAAAAGTATAGTGTTTCTTTTTTCACCCAGTTTCCAAAATCGTTTCTTTTCGATCAACAAACAAAACATTACTTTGTTGATCTCAATTTTTTTGTCAGTGGAAGGAATCACTTCAAAAAAGTTTTTTCTGTCAATCGTAAGCGACTGATCAAAGTTCCTGGTCGTTCTTTTTTCTCATTTACCACCCCATGTCTTTCAATAAGGAGATATATATCAAGCCTGGAATTCAAATAAGATAATTTTCCTCCCAGTTTCTGATATAAAACGAAAGCATTGCACAATGATGTATCTAAAAGATGGAAGAATACTTTCTTGTATTATTCATTGCCTCATTTTTTGTTGTTGAGTAATTTGTGAGATGCTGGTCCATTCTATCTACACCACAAGAGAAGTCCGATAATAAACATTCATTACTTCCAGAATCATTTACAAAAATTTCAGACTCACTATCTGAGTTAATATCAGAATTATTTTCTGTTATGAGCCTCTCATAATCACTCATTTATCTTCTATTTTATGCTCCAAATTTTAAAAAAATAATGTTCGTAGCTTGCAGTACACCGATCTAGTAAAAAGAAAATTACAGTCTTATGTAGTCTAAAAGAATGCAGTAAAACTTAACCTTGAAACCGGTTTAGACATTTTTTTTGTAATCCTAACTTTATTCAGTTACAAGCATTGCACACTAAACGAGCACAAAATACAGGCAAAGCAGAGGATTAGAGTAGGAAAAAAGTGTTATCCGAGCGCTTCTCGGGAAAATCAGAGAAGTGCCATTTCAAATGCCCGAGCGACATTCGGGGAAAACGAAAAAGTGGTTAAAGCAGAACATTTTTACAAAATATTTGAACATCAACTTCCTTTTTATACTAATTAATATAAAAAATATATTCAAGGAATTAACATGTATTTTTTATCACTGAAAAAAAAATATTTAAAATCTTCTAACATGCATAAGTCCCTCAAAAGAAACACTGATAATTGCATTGATAGGACCACGAATATATCTAGACTATATGCTTTAAAACTTTTATCGATATTAACCGCATCGGAACACTTTATTTACCTTCGCTTTCAGATCTAGAAATCGTTTAGGAAGAGAGCGCGAGAGAGATAAAGAGAGATTTAGAAATACCAGAAATCGTTATTCCAAAACTTTTCAGTTCCATAAATAACAGGTAATCTTCGGGGATCCTGAATTTTCGATAAAAAGCAAGAGATCTGATCTGTAATGGAAAAATTATGCATCATTGCCTGTTGGGAGGAGAACAGGGGGGTAAAAAATAAAGAATCAGAAATCTCAGGCGGACAAAGCTATAAGAAAGTCATTGTTTTTCTCTTATTTCAGAAAGGGGGAAGATCGGTTTCCGGAGAATGTGTTTTAGGAAAAATGTTCGGGGAAAATGTCACTGCCATTATCGATGTATTTTGTGGCTGGAAAAATGCGCATGAATTCCTCGAATAATTTTACTTTTATCTTCCTCTTTCTTTTTGTGAACGGTGTTATTTTTATCATATACATTAAGAAAAAATGACAAAAGAAGGTAATAATGTAGTTTGGAGATCGAAAATTACAAGAAAATATAGTACAGATAACCATTTTTTCATTTTAAATTCTAAAAATGAGAATGCAAAAGAAATAAAACAGGAAATAGAATAAAAATTTTAAAGGAATAGTACTCTGTAACTATAGATATGCATACGCATTGCATCACATTAGTTTTAAACTTTTTTTATCTTTTCTAAATTCATTTAAATTCAAATGTATCAAATAAATGCTTCCAAATGCAACGAAAAGCTTAAACTAGGTTTATTTTAATGTAAAATAATATCATTTCCAGGCTTTGATATTCATACACATAGCTTTACATTAGTTTCTGCTTTGTAATTTCATATGTAACGGACGGCTGGGTGGCGCGGTTGATTTGCCGCTAGTCTTCTGCACCTAAGGTTGCAGGCTAGGAAATATTCGAATTTATACACAATTTTTTAAAAATATATAAGCGAAAGCCTAATTTATAAAATGAAAACAGTTTATAGTGTAATAGTTTATATTCCTTTTAGGTATTTAAGGTGAAATACTTTTTTTTTAAAATTTAGATATGAAGATTTCGTTTTGTGATTTCCAGATTTGTTTAGTAAATTGTATAAGGAAAAGATAAAAAAAAAGTTACAAAATTGGAAAAAAACTGCTGAAAATTTAATAAAAATTACATAAATGCATTCCCCTCTGAGAAAAATGTTTAAAAATAAATTTTTAATTTTTGAGCATTTATATGATACATTGCTATTTATTTTCGAAACATCTAAAAGTAGAGAAATTTTTACGTAAAATAAAGCGGTTTATCATAGACTAAATGAAATCGTTTAATGAACTCCACCTATATTTATATAAATGATTATACGTTTCGTAAAAATGCATTGATTTTTAAGAAAAGTAAATTAAAACAAATCTAACATTATACAAAACTTTCAAACAAGTTTTATTAACTATTTTGTTTCAAATTTTCTGGGAGAAGACATTTTGCGTAAAACGTGTTTTGAAGTCGGTAACTGTATACCGGAAATGGCATCCACTCATATTAAATAAATGTAACTTTTGTACTAGTAAACGGAAAATAAAAAATATTTTTTAATAAAAAAGGGTAGTTTTATAAACCTAATAAATTAGCTCACAAAACTAAATCATAAAAAATTTTTATCAATTTTTGACGAAATTCGAGATTTTAAAGTGCTTCAACTACCTTAAGAACAGAGAGAAGTTTGGGAAAATATTTTTTCATTATATATTTTATTCATTTCAATTATATAAAAAAACTTACTCATATTTATCAAAAATTACTTTTAAATATTCTTAAGAAGCAATTATAATGAATATTTTATTAAATATCACTAAAAACATGTAGAAATTAAATTAGCTCACTACAATTAATTCAACAACTATAACTGAGTTAAGCCAACAACTTATAAAATCATGAAATTTTAAAGGATTAAGTTAGATATTGACATCAATTTCTTTTTTTACTGTAGTCATACCTGTTTATATTGACCAATTTAATTGTGAATCAAGTTTCCCGGTACATATTACTTAGTAGGGCATTATATGAAATTACTACTATTAAATAATCTTGAAATTTTGAAACAAAATAGAATCACTCACACAGTTTATGTTAAAAAGAAGCAGCTAGTTATTTTTTAAAGTATAAATCCCTTACACTTATTTTCAATTATAAAGAGTAAAACAAAAATGTTTCAAGTGAAAAGTATTCAAAGAATTTAAAATTTATGAATAAGATTTTATAGTAACGTGAAAAAATCCATCTAAGACAAAAGCATCTCGATGTGCAATATTACTGACCTACAAGTTATTGAAATACCTATTTCTTTTCAACAACTGAAAGAGAAATTTCTTGGCTGTTCAACCAAAAACTTCTTTTTAAAAAAATATTTTATTCTCTTTTAAATAAAAATCTTTCACTGTAACCTTAGACTTTTTTCCGACGTACAAAAATAAATAAGAAAAAAGAAAAAGTATCGAAATAAAAGAATAGAAATAAACAAAATTCAAATAGAATATATCTTAGCAGTTTTTACCTTTTTTACCTCTTAAAACAGACTTTTTGCGAAATCCCTTTCTTTAACAGAGTTGAAAGAATTTGTTTTGTGCCAAATTATTCAATTAAGAAAAGAAATTATTGTAAGAAATAAATAAACTCATTAATTTAAAATTGCGATCTAAGAAAATCTTAAATCAGATTAATATTTTATTTATTTATTTATTTGTGTTACAAAGCATTATAAGCAAATCGAAATAAATAATGATTAGCCAAATCTATAAAATGTTTCGTTATAATACATTAATAAGAGTAATCCATACCAATAATTTAATAAAGAGGATGTTTAATAAGTATTTTTAGTTTCATAGTTACGTTTTATAACAGTACTTTTCCGGATTTAGCAGATTATAATGCATTACATAAAGGTGAAAAGAGACCTACATTCCTCAAGAAATCTTTAGAAATATTAGACATACAGACTTGAAATTTGGCACACAGGTTTCTTTTGTAGAGTAAAGATCTGTTAAGAACGGATTTTGATGAAATCTACTCCCAATGAGGGGGAGGGGTATTATAGATTTTAAAAAATCCCTTTTTTAAGCTATTAAACCCAAAAACTTGAAATTTGCTAGCATGTTTCTTTTGTTGAGTAGAAAAATGAGTTCAGTGCTAAAAATGAGTTTTGCTGGAGTTAACTACGAGGGGGAAGGTTAAAGGATTGTAATAGATAAATATATTTCCATTTTGGAAATCTAAGTCTTTAAAACAATATATAATCGCACAACATCATAAAATACCCAGCGAAGTGGATGGGTAACAGCTATTTTTAATAGCTTTTATCCCTTTTATTCTGCAAATTATTTTCAGATTCAAAAATACATTATTATTATGTAAACTATAATATTGTTTTTTGTGTTTTAATTTAAATGTAAGTAATAAATTAATCTCATTTTGACAGCATTTTATTTAAAAAGATATGTATTCAAACTATATTGGATTCTCTTGCAATTCGTCTATAAAAATAATATAGTAATTAAATTACTTTATTTTTATGTCCCCTATTTTTTATTTCAATGCAATAAAAACGAGAAAACAATTTGAAATATCATTCAAACCCTTTCAAATTATTTACAGCGTGTTAACAGAGTCATGTCACCCTCGAAATACTTTCGTAAGATCACGACAAAAGAACAATCTCATAACACGAGTCAAGAATTTGACATCACAATGGAAGCAAATGAAAAGTATAGAAAGGAATTCAATTGTAACCCAAGAAAAAAATGGCGCTATACTCTCTCGTTGGGCAATGATTGAAAAAAAAAACTTTTTTCAGCGTAACTTAGAACTCACGCATGTGTGCATGGAATTCGATGAAGTTCAGAGGTCCTCCTCTTAGATTGAAGAGAACATTCTAAGAATTCTGGAACTCGCATAACCGGGAAAAAGGATGGGGAAAAACCCTGAACACATGAGCTCGGAACAAAGAGGGCTTGCAGGAAATCATTATTCTCAGGAAATATTCCCCTCGACGCATCTCAAAGGAGGGAAACTAGCGGGAAATTGCTTTTCCAACTCAGCAGAATGAGTGACGTTGTTTTCAAGCTGAGTGCAAAAATGTCGACAGTGGGGAACAAGCAATTAGTCTACTGAAAATTTTTCCGCCAGATCTCGCATTTCGTGTCATATTTATTGTCATCATGGTTCGGATAACGGAAGTTTTCAGACTGTGTTTAATTAAATATATCTAGTCTGTATTTGGTATTTAGATTCAGAATTAAATAGAGGCATATAATACGTGCAGAGAAAAATTAAATACTATTTTTATAAATGACAAAAATGGATGACTAATATTTCCATTCAGTAAAAAAAGAAATTAATTTCGTATCACATTATATTTGGTGTTTGATCGTTTTTTTAAAGGAAGTTGTAAGTCATAAAACTAAATTTTCTGTAAACTAAAAATGAGCTTTTATGTCTCATCTGTTGTCTAAAGAAACTCTAGAACATTTTAAAGATGCTGTTTACTCACTGGTTTATAACTCATGTTTTCACTAAAAATTATTTACACCACAAATTAAATGGTCGAAGCCGTTGGAGCAAGAATTTTATTTGAGCTTTCTCCATACACTCTTTTTCACACGAAGGTTACACATACACTGAACTCTACACATACTAGCACCCTTTCGCGACAAAATATTCACTTGTTATCACAGGCATCAAAGAATTATTTGTTCAACACTGAACAGATGCTTTATTAATTTTTTTCCTGAATTAATAAATATTCAATCAAGAAGATTAACATAATAGACTGTCGCCCATCCGGTATAGTGGTTAGTGTTTGAATCCTGGAGAAGGCATGGATGTTTGTAAATGTATAGTGCCTTTGTGGTGGGGTGGTACTCTAAATAGCCGTCGAGTCACAAGTACTCTCATGAGGTTGGTGAACGGGGAAGAGAGGCTTCTTCCCCAGGGTGTTGGCCCTCAAAATTGGGGTGGAACCGAGCTAAATCGTACTGTCACATATATGGTGCTCAAGGCTACGGTCAAGGATAGGCGTACATCACCTCCTTGCTATGATGAATTTTGTGG
The DNA here is from genome assembly GCA_019973975.1 of Trichonephila clavata. Lineage (NCBI taxonomy): Eukaryota > Metazoa > Arthropoda > Arachnida > Araneae > Nephilidae > Trichonephila > Trichonephila clavata. The sequence continues at coordinate 62,176 of BMAO01030722.1, read as the reverse complement.
GCCGGAATCTGAAACAGTTGAGATCAGGTGTAGCATAAGAAAAACAACACACAACAACATAATAGATCTTTGTCTGTTAGAATGATGCCTCTTTTTTAAATAAATTTCCATATTGGAGAAGGAAATTGATATAAAAAATTAGTATCATATACCAATTACAACGTAAAAAGAAGATTTCGGTATTTGCAGCAATTGTTCATAGAGAATAATTTAAAAATTAAGAAAATTGTTTTGAATCCATTTGTAGCTTAGCGAAATTATTAATTGAAAATGCTTATCAATTATTTTTAAAACTGTGCATTGCATGTATCCATAAAGACAAGAAATTTATGCAGAATATACATAAGACCCGGCATTAATTATTGAAATAATTAGCTATAAGTTCATATCATATTCTCAAATTAATTCATGTTTTTGTTCACTATAATTAATTTTAGAAAAACATTATTGGATTTTTTGTAGGACTTTTAATTTAATGACTTCTATTTACGATGCCATAATCATTGTCTAAGCAGTGAAATTTGTTTAAAAGAAGTAAATTTTGATTTTATATCAAATTCCTTTTAAAAAGTATTATAATTGTTATAAAAATATAATACATAAACAAGATATCAATCATTAGAATGGCTAAGTAATTTTAGCGCTTTTTTCACATGTTGTATTTTACAATAATGCAACTAATGAACTTCTTAATAGCAGAAAGTAGTACTGTACTAAAAAAATAAAAAAATTTAAAAATTTTTTTTTAATTTATTAAATTTAAATATGATTCGGCTCATCTAGGGCACAAATGTGACCAAATTGCGAAAACACGAGATCAATTGGTTGCTTATTGGCTGAGAAAAAGGTACGACAAAATATGGAACGAAGACAAAGAGGAAATTTGCGTCCTAATAGCGCTTTTGTTCCACTACCTGAAAAACGCGCTAAAAATTAGTGGAAATTACGCACAAAATACTCAAGTTTTAAGAAAACTGTATGAAGTTTACAAGTTAAATGTATGTGAATTTCCTTAACAAAAAACATAAGGGCTAAATAAATAACAGAAAAAAATTATATTTCATCAATAAATATGTGTGTGTGTGTCACTAAGGATCCTGATAAAGTTATCCTCAGAAATATTTAAATAATAAATGTTCAACGCATTAAATTTACAAATATCTCCCAAAAAACCGTAGATTATACCACGTATTATAAGAATAGACACATAATATCCATTATGCAGTTTAATGATAGAATTTTGTATTAAACTTAAGAACAATTTGGAGGAAGAAAAAGAACAATTTGAAGGGAGAAAAAGAACAGTTTAAATGTGTAAAACTATAGTTATTGAACGTAAATATGATAAAATGCATTTCTATGTTGCTTAAGTTAGTAAATTTGTTGTTTTTTGAAAGAATTATAATATCTTTTTCAATCAATATCAACATTAATCCTGCAGCAACGTTATTTTACATATGAAAAATAAGAAGAATCAGTCTTATAATTGAAAAATATATATTTTTAGATACTTTAAGTATAAAACTCTTCTTAGAATAACAAATTTAAATATTGAATTCCTAGAAAATGCATTCGTAATTCAAATTCATTTTAGAATTATGCAAGAGATTAGAAAACAGGAAAGAAGATTACAGATGAACTTGCTTGTGTTCATCAGCTAGTTCTTGATTACATTTAAGTCAAAACATCGTATTTTGATTTTCTTACAACGAAAGTATTGCTTTATAACTGAATTTCGAAGTTTAATCCCTTATTATCTGTTATTATGAACTTAAGCCTATTAGAATGCATTAAAAATATCTGCATTATTGGAATAATTTCTCCCTTAGAGAACAGAATGGAAGATAAGCAGCAATCATACATTTTGATTTCACAGTTACTTTATTTAACATGCAAGGATAACTGAAAGTATTTCCTAGGTTTCTATTTTGGAAATTAATGCTTCTTACGAAGCTATTTCAGACATCAAAAAATAAAAATAGTTATTGAAAAATATTTTTTCAATTCTTTTTGCTTTATCTGTATTAATTCTTTTTAAAGCTTAGATTTTCTTCTATATTTTTTATTCGAATTTTTGGAAAATCAATATCGATTTTCTTATTTCAAAACAGTTTGCGATGTATTTTATATTATAACGGCTTTCAAATAATAAAACAGGATTGATCTTTATATAAATTTTATTACATCATTACACTTATATAAATTTTTACACATCAGATTGTTTTATACAATAAGCATTATAATGCTATCAATATTCATTACTTAATTTAATAATATTGATCTTTATATAGTGAAATTGTGATATTGCTATATATTTTTTTTCTGTCTGAACGTATGATGTTCTCATTGTTTCTAAAACATTTAGAATATTTCCTGTTATGTGAAATTTATGTACTTCATAAATAATGCTCTCCTTAGTTTCAATTTTTTTTTCTGATGCAAAATATGAAAATTAAGTAAACATTTTATAATTAAATATGTATTGAATTTAAAATCTCAACCAACTCGAGTACAAAAATTTCAATTTTTTTTAACGTAATAAAAGTAACATAAAACATTTAGGGTTTCTTTTTTATTGCATTATTACATTTATCAGAGTACTGAAAAAATTGACTTCAAAATATGCAAATCGATGCATTTTATAAAAAAATCTTAAGTAACATTATTTCAGTAATACGACATTATACTGGAAGTTTTAATTAGAAAAAGATCTTCTCGAAAGAATATAGCATCGTCTTATGAATTTTTCAATAAAAAGAAAAAAACGAGTCTTACAGTAGTCGCATATGATGTGTAACATCTCACTTGTTATCATGGTTAATACGCAATAGTGACTTTAATCCTGAAAAAAATGAATCGGTTATGACTGGAAATAACTTTCTATCAAATAATTATATCTTTAATGAAAATTTTATTTAATTAACACAAGGAGTTATGCAGTTTTTTATCAAAAATATTTATTATTGTTCAATTTGGGGAAGAGCGGAGACAATAGATTTATGAAAATTTAAGTATGACGCATATACTTGTGATTTCAAAGTATTTAAAAGTCGTTGAAAAACGGCGTCAATAACAGTACCACTGTTAGTTGTCGAAACATTTCGATTAGTGTTCACTTCGAGCTTGAGTTCATCTTTCAGAAAAGCTATGAGTGGCTCAGCTTCTGGCAAAAAAAAATGTTGAATAGATAAGTTTCTTAATGAAGTTCAATAAAATTAACAATTAACATAAGGCTATATGACTGCCAAGTAAACAAAATCTCAGTTGCTAATTCTTTCACCGAACTTCCATTCCAATAAATATGAGACCCAGTTCCTATTAACCTACAGCAGCTTTCCATCTTTTCTCCTAATGAATTTTTTTAGTCACTGTAGTTTTATCAACCAATAAATTGTACTAATAAAATTTTCAAATGCTTGCTTACACCAGTAATGAACTTAACTTTCAAAACTATGTTGTTACAGTAATAAATTTCTCTTAAAATACATATCGGGTTAACTGGTCATACAAAAGTTGTGAAATTTTTTACCAATATATTGGCATATCAGTATATAATTAAACTCCGTACAGTAGGACCACTCGCGATCATAATGGTAGCAACATTAACTAATTATTTTTAAGCGGTTAAAAGAAGAACAATTAAAAAATTATGATTATAATTCTTTAAAAGAGGTTCCTTTTTTAAAAAATATTGCTTATTTTCAATTTTTTGAAGAGATACAAACTTTTTTTTAAATAAATTATAGTTTAAAAAAACTTTAAAAACTCCCTTTTATAGTTAATTGAACTAAGTTGTAACTTAGTCATTTAGTCACCAAATCTGAAAATGGGATCTGGAATTACTCGTCAAATCTGGAAGTGGGATCTGGATTTAATGGCCTGATGCAGGATGGGATCTGAAAATGAGAAGTCGTTAGTCCTGATGACCCTGATCAGGGCGATGGATCAAAATTATTAAATTATTGTATTGTCATTGATCCTGGACAAGTGAACGAAATTTCGAATTAATTTGACCTTTTAAAGGGGAAAAAATGGAGTTCAAAGATTTCGTTACATACAAGGGAAGCTTATAAACGGGTGTTAAGAAACCCTGAACTGTGTTTTTCCCCTAAAGAAAGATAAAGCTTGAAATCAATTCATTTACAACCGTACAAAACCATAATTGTTCTCCAAATCAAAAATTAGATGCTAATGCACCCAAATATCAATAAAAACAGTTGTTGTTGCTTATGTCAACTGATAAAGCAATGTCAGATTGAGGCCCTTAAAATTCATCGTGACAAGGGGGCTTGTTCTTACATTATTTCATTAGCCGCAGGTTTGAGCACCCTACAAATGACATTACGACAATAAAAAACAAAAATGAAAATTAGATGCATTGCTTAAAAACTGTGGTTATTTTAATAACTTTCATGAAAACGTCTTTTATTAATAAAATTCGATTAAATTATTAAGGTATCCATCTGATTGCGACAACTTTTCTTTTTAAAAAAAAAATGGAAATATGGGGATTTTTTTCTTGTTTTTAGATTTGTTTAGTACATTTTAGGAAAAATGTGCTAAAATTAAGAAGATAAAAATTAATTATTATTGCTAAAATGGGTAAAAATTTACAAAAAAATAACATAAACGCGGCTCATTTTGTTCCAAAAGCTTATGAGCAAATTTTCAATTTTTTAATTCTGATGTGTTGCTTTGTTATTCAATTTTGAAATGACTTTTAAGATAAGAGATGTTTTAATTTTTACAAAAACTAGAGCACTTTATCTTAGTTATTATATAAAATTGCTTAAAATAACAGGGATTATATTCACATAAGGGGCTGTAAATTTTGTAATAAAACAGTGATTGATAAATCTGAAGATTACAACACTTCTACTATTATACAGAAAATATACGAAAAAAATTCAGTCAGTTATTTTCAAAACTGTTTTAGCAATCCATGTCCGCATTTGAGCATTTAAAAAGAACACATTTCGAGTAAAATGCGTTTTAAAGTATGACATATTGCTTAAAGTAATGACATCTACTTTTACTTAAACACTTGTAGTTTTTGTTCTAGTGAACGTAAAATGATAAACTTGGTATTTTTATAAAGCTAATAAGATGGCCTATAAAATAATATCATAAAAAATTGTCAATTTTTGGCAAAATTTACAATTTTAGGGTAGTGCATACCTTGAATTAGAAAAAGAGAACTGAATATATAAGGGAAATAGTTCCCAAATAAAGGAACAATAATCTTTCCAGGTATTGAACAATTGAGAATTTTCAAAGAAGCTACATGAATTTTTAAGAAATCCGAACAAAAGAGCTTCGGAACATACAAAAACAAAAGCATAAACTATCAAAGGATGAATGTCCTAGTAGTATATTGCATCGAGATACTAATGCTGTATAATTACATATCTTCAAAATAAGTAAAACATTGCCTATATTGTCAGAGACGTCCTGTTCCGATCAATACACTTTCAAATAGTAATTTATGCGTGCAGACAACAAAAAGTACACGAGGTACTTTTATTGGTTGAATAATAATAAAGAACGATGATGGATAAAAAACGTTTTATTTTAATTCTTTTTATACTATAATTTATTTTAATTCTTTCTTTGCAAGTTCCTGAAACTTGCAAAGAATTTAACAATAACAACTTTTGTTTGCAGACGCAAATAAAAATGAAAGGCATTATCTCGTGAAAAAGCAAATAAATGACTGTTTACATCAATCCTCCAAAAAATGGGAGGATATTAGCCTGTCTGTTTTATTTTTGTGGACTTGTTTCATGAAGAAAAAAAAAACTTGTCTAGATTGCAAAACAATTTGCCTTTCTCTTTTCCAACTCCTTTTTTAGTTATTACAAAGGTTTTTTCGGGGGGGGGGGGATAATCATCGATTTCTAAAAACTTGTTTTGAAACCTGGTGAAGTTTTTTTCTTTATTATAAATGTTTAAATTTATATCACTTTCGTACGTTGTACTAAATCTAAAAAAACAACGCATTAAAAAGAAAAAAAGATTGATGCCATTTTAATACAAGAACAAAACTAATAATACTGTATTGAAAAATACTAATATTTTAATATAAATGAGAGATACTTTAGAAGAAGAAACTTGAGAATTTATTTCTGCATCTATTATTATTCAAATCCTTTTTATTGATCTACAAATGGTTTGTTTCTGTATACTGAAAACATGTTAAATTGTTTTGTTATTCAAAAAGGCTCCATTATAATCTATGCAATCACTAAGATATATATTTTTTCACTTACTGAATTATTATAATATATTTTTGTTCTTTTCAAAAGGATTTAAAATTGCTTGAAACAAATATTGTAATGTGTGGATGGGCTATCCCCATCCATTAGTTCCAAGAATCAGAAGGAAAACTAGCCATAGTCAAAACAACACAATTTATTTACTATTCTCAACAACCTAAATTAAGTAATGCGCCAAATGATAAATATGAGAGCAATCATGAAGCAGACGAGATAAGTAATAAATCGAATCACTTACACTTCCCGGCAATACACTTTCTAATATTTGAAGATAATTTCCCAAAGTAATTCAATTCAAACAAATCGAATCCGATTTAACAACTAATTGACCAAATCGTTAATCTTAACATTAATCAAATAATCCTCGAAATGCTCTCGTCTAACTTTACATTAACTTCATGCTGTTCCTTAGCTTCTAACCTCTCTCGCTCCTACTTGAAAGTTTAATCTTTAAATGCAAGCTTTGATTTGTATAATCACATCAATTCGGAGAAAAATTTTCAATGGAATAATTTTTAAAGACCCAATATTTTTCAAGAGGACTGTTAGTAGGAAGAACGAGGATAGAGACCCGTTACAATATTAAGTATATTAAATTTTAATCATGAAACTGTATTTGCTTACTTGTTTTATTAATCTTCAGGCAAATTTCTTATTAGACTCTGATTGTTATTATTGTTAATTATTATTATTAATTATTACTATCATCATTATAATCAATATCATTATTATCATTATCATTACTATCATTATCATTACTATCATCCTCATCATAATCATTATTATTATTGTTGTTGCTGTTGTTTATATATTCATTTGGTGTCCACGGTCATTTAGTGTTCATTGTAGCGAGCTTATGGCCAACGTTGTCGAGTCCCGGGTCCGAAACCTAGTGCCACATTGGATCAGTAATTTAGAGGGGTTGAAGCATGTTAAATCTGTCGGGGCTTAAAATCTTTCCGTTGGCTTGGTGGAGATGTTTGGAGAGGGAGGGAGGAGACTCAGGTTTCTTCTCATCACTTGACCGTGGTTCAAAATCACGAAGTCTGTCTCCAATATCCCGCATTTTACTTCAAAATAAAAAAAAAATCAAATCATGTTTAATCATTTGAATTCGAATTCAGTTATTTCATTTGAATTTCCAAATAAATATTAAGTATTTATTTTTTTAAATAATGAAAAAAAAGGATCTTAATATTAAAGATATAAAGTTACAGAAATCATTAAAAGAAATAATATATTAAAACCTAAGTTTATCTCATTTATAAATGAAACTTTACATTAGTTTTAAATGGCCGTGGTCAAACTTAGTTAGCATTTTACAGCAATGAAGAAAACTCTCACATTGGGTCAAAATTCAAATGAACTTCCATATTTCGAGTAACAAATACATTTTACGTGTGAAACTAGCCGACAATAAAACTTAGAACGCTTGTTGCCCAAATCATGCTTTCACAGTACTTATTCTTCGAAAGAAATCTCTGTTCCAAAGATCAAGGTAACGCTTCAAACACTGAATTGTGGAGATTTCGTCAGGTTGACTTGTGAAGCGAGGAGTTGATCTTTTTACGACCGTGAACTGCAGTAAACTCATCTTTATTTACGATTGAGAAAGTGACACTTCTCTATTCGTTTCATTTGCATGTCGTCATGGAATGGAAGTAAGCGAAGAATAGAGACGGAGTAGCTTGTTAGAGACCGAAATTGGTCTGGTTTGCTCGTTGAAGCTTGTTAAAGATGCGGATGTAATAGAAATGTTAGTGACCTATTATCCGTCTTTAGGAAATGAAAGATATGTTAACCATTTCCGCGAAAAGGATCGAAATATTTCTATCTGATATATTTTGATATTTCTCTCGAAATATTTGCGCTTATTCAGTTGAAACCGATTGTGAATGAGGCCCATCTAGAAAATTTATAAATTTGATTGATCAGTCTCTGGAAAATGATGTATATCGTATTTATATATTCGAATCTAAACCGAACTTTTGTTCTAATGTTAATGCTACTGAAAACCCTTTTACACTATTTATTTTTTCTACAAAAACGTACAGAGAATTTCGGGTGCTGCTTAGAATCGATGGTGGCTTAGATTCCAATAAATACGGCATATACATGTATAGTTTTTAATTATCTCAATTAGAGAGACGAAATCACTTGAAAAGTAAACATGTTATAAACCATGCTGACAGAGGACAGCTTTTAATTTTACATAAAAGTGGGGTTTAACCAGTTTTGTGGCTAGCTAATCCTCAACTTTTCTGTTGATAATACTGAGAGAAATTCTACTGAAAACAAAGCTGGGTGGTCAACTAGGCGATTAGCTCGTCCATTAGGCCGCTCTGATTGTTTTGTGAAGAGGTGTTGGGACCAGTGGATCCGAGAGATGTCATTTACACGAAGACCAGGCTCAAGACGCCCTCAACAGACCAGTCGTCGTGAAGACCACCACATCATAAGAAATGCACTCGTAAAACCACCTGCTTCATCAGCCGACATCCAGGCACAGGTAGCACCTTCACTAGGGGCCTCTGTGTCTTCTCAAACCATGCGAAGGTGCCTGTCTGAATCACATTTGGGATCGTGGCTCCCATTACGTGTGCTGCCCTTGACGCCCACCCATCGACGCCTCTGTTTGGAGTGGTGCAGCGGAATGGAACCAGGTCGTCTTTAGTGACAAATCTAGATTCAATCTCAGCAGTGATGACAATCGTTTTCGTGTGTGGAGATCCCGTAGTGAACGCCTCAATCCCGCCTTTGCTTTACAACGACACACTGCTCCCAGAGCTGGTGTGATGGTATGGGGTGCCATTGCCTATAATACACGGTCACTCCTAGTATTGATCCGTAGCACCATGACATCCTAGTGGTATGTCCATGACATCCTGCAACCACATGTGTTGCCACTCATGCAGCGGCTCCCAAGAGCCATTTTTCGACAAGACAATGCTCGGCCTCACACGGCAAGAGTGTCACAAGACTCTCTCCACCCTGTTACTACCCTTCCTTGGCCTGCCCGATCCCCAGATTTGTCTCTAATCGAGCATATCTGGGATCATTTGGGACGGCGAGTTGGACATCCCAAGAGTTTAAACGAACTATAGGCACGGTTACAGCAAATATGGAACGAACTGTCTCAAGACACCATACAGAAGTTGCATATCTCAATGCCCGATCGTATCGCATCTTGCATTCGCGCTAGAGGGGGTTCAACAGGGTATTAAATCCTCCGCTCTTTTGCCTTTTTCTCTGAAATAAATGATCCTTTTTCTTTGATTTTCTAATCAGTAATTTACATCAAAGTAGTCATTACGTATGTAAAATTTCCTTTCAATTTGATGAATCCTTCTTGGTGCGCTAATTTTTTTGTCCATGAGTGTATATAGACCTTCTATACATTACTTTCAATAGAATTTTACTCAATATTATAAACAAAAAGGGGAAAGGTTAACTAGCAGCAAAACTAGATAAACCCCACTTATTTATAAACAAAATTTATTTATTAAAAGCTGCCCTAAGTCAGCATCGTTTATAATACCGCAACATCTGTATTTTTAAGCTCCAAAATCTGTTACATATATATATATAACCTAGTCTTCCCAAGTGTACCGCCGCATCAACATATGAATAAGGAAACAAAAAACTTCCTGGACGTTATTTTGAATCATATATTTCTATATAACATAGATTATATAATTTGTAACTCATCCTACGTAAATGGTTTGATGTGGCTTATGAATTCTTGATAGCAGATACAGAATGGTCTTCAGGAAAAATCGAAGTACACTAACGTCTATAGTAGTAAATGTAGTAGATCCTGTGTTAACACATGGATTGTCTTGAACAAAAATTCACAAAATTTTTGCTGCCGCGTTAGTCGACTGGTCATAAAATTGTGTCTAGCGCTGTCAACTCGTGAATTCGAGTGCTTGTGTTTTTTAAAACTCGTGTAGAGATGCTGATGCACTTTAATTATGTCTAAAAGCTGGAAGTCCTTCCGTTGGTGTAGAAATTTGGAGAGTTGAGAGCCAGTTCAGGTGTTGTCTTCTTCACTTAACTGAGGTTCAAAATTGTCCTTGGTACATCACCAATAACTCTCGTGTAGTTTCAAAGGACGAAGTTAATAAAAATATCAAAACTTATCGAATATCAACACCTTTGGAAACACATCCGGAATACAATATTTGGGACTAATTTATTTTTTAAATATTACTCATTGAGGCTAAATATAGTACATGAACGACCTTGACACCTTTTTTTTTAATTACTATCGTTCTCATGTGAAATATGTAAATCAAAGCGTTATCAGTCAATCGATAGTATTTTTCATTAACAAAGTTAGCTCACGATTAAAGTGATCCCTCATGTGTAACCAATCATTGGGTGTGACAACCCCGGTGAGTGATTTTATATGTCTGGATGGTTACTAGAGAGAATTATGACCTTGACTTTCGTAATATATGCTAACTTCACACAACATTTTTCCAAATGTGTCACTGATTTTTCTTTCTTTGCCTCAGTGAAACGAGACAGAAGACGAAAAGAAAACTGTTTGGGGTTTTTGATCCTGTAAAATTGAAATTTTTCAATGCATCTAATTTTTAATGAATGATGTAAATAATTAATTAATAAAGAAAGAACTAAAAATAAAAATTATAACAATGTATTTTTAAAAAATAATTATTTTCCAATATCTCTAATTTGTGTTTTAAAAGGCTAAATTTGAATTATTTTTCAGTTTTTTCTGGAATAAGTACCCAAACTTACATTTTTGAAATTTTAACGTTTTTTTTAAGATTTGAATACTTTTAATACTTACTAATGAAAAAAACTATGTAAAGATTTTAAAAAACAAAACAAAATGTTTTATGTGTAATTCAACGATTTGCTGTTAACAACTTATATTAACAATTAAAGCATTTTTTTTTTGAAAAATAAATTTGTTTAAGAAATATGCTGATTGCACTTGCTTGATTAGACTTTTTGATTCATTAAACACTTTCTAATATATATTTAACTAATTTTGAAATTGAAATGACAATGTCAAAAACTATAAACTGATATATTGCAATTCTGTTTCAATATAAAAAGGATCTTCTATAAAGGAAATATCAATCACAATTGTTATTTGAATATTGCTCAGGTTCGTTTTGTAAGTGTATTTCAATTTAAAGGAAAATATAGAATATTTCCTATAAACATAATAAATAGTCATTTAAATATTTATCGTTTTCTTCAAACTTACTGAAACAAAATTTGGTAAAAGTCTTATTTGGAAGAAACTATATTCGGAATATAATGCTGTACAAAGCTATGATTTTAAAATTCATGAAGATTTGAAAATGGATCTTGGCCCGAGCTAGACAATGAAGAAAGAAAAGTTCTTTTTAGAAATATCTACGAAGATTTGAATAATATGTAATAACCTTATATTCAAAAGCTTGCGAAAGGAAAAATTTGTTTTTTCATTTACAGAAGAAGGTCACACAATATTGGATTGCATATTCTATTCAATGTAACACTAATTTTCTGTTTGCTTATTTATACTTATATATACAGATGTATTATTGGGTTCTTTTATAAATCGTAGACACATAGCAATTCCAGAAAGGTAAGAAGAATATTTGGTTCTTTAATCTATTTTCGCTCATGTCAACTAGTTTTTAATTATTAATTTTTAAATCTTTCTTATGATGGTGGCGATGATTTCCTTTTCGTATTTATTATGCAGGAACAAAATATTTTTATAAAAAAAATTATGAGAAAATTATTTTAAATATAATGATTAGATCAATTCACAAACTTATATAAAAGGTGTTTATATTTAAGAGTATATTTGTTTGAAAGTGTTGTTTTAAGCATATATATTATCTCAATAAATTTGTTTGTATTACAGAATACTAAATCACGGTTTCTAATTTCTATTGGTCAATTAAAAGAACACAATTATAAATATAAATTCAAAAGGATTAGGCTGTATATAATAGCTGTACGGATACAAACTGTACTGATAAAAAGGCTCTTTTTTTAAGTAACTAGTTTGAAAGTTATTTTTTTTTTAAAAAAACAAAAATTCTTAGCATTATTAAATTTATTATAATTCCCTTTGATGTTCTTATGGACTACACTAATTTAAAATTTATTTTAAAAATTAAATAAAATTTGATATATAATTTGTAACGTAACTTCCTTTTTTAAATAAATTATTTCAACTTTTAGCGAAGAAGTTCTACTTCCCAGAGAGCATCAGTAAGTCACTTTCAGAGTAGTTTTTCCTTTGATGTCATCATTTTTAAGCCAATTGAATTAAAAAGAATCCTGATTTCTACTTTCATTATAATTACATTATATTTTAAATAGAAATAAAAAGGGGAAAACCTGAAAAACAACGCTTCTTTCCTATCATTTTCATTAAAAATAAATTAACAGTATTTGAAATCCTATTTTAATATTTTTTGTGATATTGTTGTGTATATATAGGACGAAAAATTATTTTTAATCACATTTAATATTCTCTAAGCTCTGTGTTGTAAACTATTTTTCTTAACTTTTAATGTTTCTTCAGCTCGACAACAAAAAGATTTATTAATGGATAATATAATTACATTTCCAATAATTAGTTTTCTAATTTAAGTATTTTATTAATAGTTCGCGTGTAATTTAATTACTTTTTTCCATACTATTTAAATGTCTATTTTAATTTAATATAGATCTAAATCATTTCTTACGTACGTCTTCTTCCTGCATTGTGTTTATTTTATGCATAACTATAATTGGGTATTTATTTATTTTTTATTCATTGAGACTAGACAGATATTAATATCTGGGGCTACATTAAAGCTGTTTAGAAAAATTAACTTGCCAATTCAAAAATTAAACATAATTCATTGTTAATAATAATGAATTATTCATTATAATGTGTAGTACGGATATGTTTACTAAGGCGTAAAAATGAAAATCTACTTATTTAATTTTACATATTTATTCATCGTAATATTTTACATAATAAATGCCATCTTTAATACTCTTTATAAATAGCCATCTATGTGGAAAAAAATTTAAAATACTGAAATTTTTATTGCTTATATAAATTTTATAAAGTATGTGCCATAAAATATCTGCATTAAAAAGTAATAAATAAAACATTTTTAATGATATTTAAGTATTTTGAAAGCATTCCGTTATAATATTAAAGTATTAATTTTATTTGAGCAATTTTTTTTCCTGTGTTATCATGACAATTGATCGAAATCCTAAATAAATAATGTTTTTCAGTGAAACATTTATCTTTTATACTCCAAGATAGTTTTAATTTTCCCGTTTTATAATCCAAATCTATTTCTATTTCTAGTAATGGATGAAATTCAAAAAAGCAAATAGATTAGCAACTAAAAAGAGAATTTTAAAAAATAACACGTTATTATGTTTAGAGAAATACTTTGAGATATCTTCAGGATATCGTATTTATTCGAAATTAAGTCGCCATCGATTTTAATTCATACCCTAAATTCTCAACAGGTTTTTGTGAATTTTTTTTAAAAAATAGCGTACAAAAATTTGCCGATATCCGTTATTTACGAATTTTAAAAAAAATTCAAATGTGAACTAATAAGAAGTGAATTATTAATTTATTTTACCGGTATTAAAAACTCTTAAATACATTCATGAAACTAATTGCTTCAACTTTCAGGATAATTTTCAATTTCTCTCATTCAACGATTCTTTTCACCTTCGATTCTAAGAGCACCCTATTTTAAGCACCATTAATATGGGGGGGGGTGCAGCTTAGATCCGAATAAATAGAGCATATACATTTTCTAAAAAGTCATTATTCTACAAATATCCCAAATTAAAAAAAAATAGTCGGAATAACCAGTGCCGGTTTAAGCTCATTTCGGGCTCTGGGCGCAGAAGATCGACAGGCCTTCTTTTCACTGACAGATCCAAAGAAAATCTAGTTAAGTCCAGCTTATCCGGGCCCCTGGACACCGGCCCCAAGCGCCCGATGGAGAAACCTGCGCTAGGAATAACAAAAATTAATAAATGGCCAAATTTAAAAACAACTTTGAATTACAGAACAAAATCGCAAGTAAATTGGGTTATTGTTTTTTTGAAACCAGAATTTTATTCAAGAAGCTCAATTCTGTATGCTAAATAGATTCCAAAATATTACTATTCTTATCCTGCCTTTATAGACTAATTTCCTGTCCCATCTTGGAAATAATAATAAACTTAAAAAACGACATTTGAAAAAAAAAACATTCCACGATCTTTTTTCCATTACAGGACAATCAAAAATTTTCCGAAAGAACCCAATTCCAAATTCATAAAAGATTCCCAATCTTCACTAACCCAGGCATTTAATCCTTAACCCTGTCCTTCCAGACCTATTTCCTGTTCCAACCTTCATTCCCGAACGTAATGTCGATATCCGCGGTCAAGTTCGCGATCCACTCGTGTGCGCACTATCTCGTTTAACCGATGTCCGCGTAGGCGTTCAAACTACGTGATCGTCCTGTAAAGAGTGCAACAGCTTTTTCAAAGAAGCCAACTCGACAACCATTCATGAGTCAACGCGTGAGAATGACCTTCGGGATGCGCTTTCGTGAGGTCAGTAAAGACGAACAAATAAAAATGTGGTTTGTTTCTGCTTCCCGTTGTGGTCCAGCGATTCGATTGGTCTGGCTGGCCATTCGTCCAGACATGGACTGTTGAGTCACGTGATCTCTTCCAACCGACAACATTCGAAATCCTTTGAAATACAAAAACTAATTATTGTGACGCTAGACGTCCAAATAAATAAACTATAATGATGCCGAAAAAAGCAACCAAAAGCAAGTTTCCTTATTTTTTTCTTTTACGTTTCTTATTTCGTGATCGTATTTGTCATTTCCTTTCGTGCAGTTATTTTTTGTTGTTATTTATTCTATTAGTTAATGATAAATATAATTAGGGAAATTTATTAGACTTAAAGTTAAGCTGCCTAAAGAGTATAATCTGTTATTCAACCCAAAGTATCAATTCCTTTCACTTCGACATGTACTTAAAATATTTTCCTGCTGATAAAATAAGTTTTAAGTCACCATTTTTTTCATTCTTTTATAATTATGTTTTTAAAGCCTTATAATTGGATTTAATTTCTTTTAATGTATCAGTTACTCTCAATTAAATGTTTAAGCGGATTTCCTCTCGATAAAATCTGAAATTCTAAACGTGTTATTTTGTTTGCTTAGATATTCTATTACAGATATATTAATTTTAAAACATGTTCCACAATATCTCTCTGTACCCTTTGAAGCCAAAGGTCTTTGACATGAAAGAAGTGTAGTTTAAAAAGAAAATTTTACTACAATGCCATTGAAATATTAAGTTATCTAAATATTTCTTTTTATTCTTTTTTTTTTGTCAAAAATAAAATTTTGCTACAAAAAGTTTGCATATTTATGAAATTCCTTAGCTTTGGCCCAGTTCTTTATATACATATGGAGGTACATAAAAGAAATTCTTAAAGGTAGAACTCAACCAACATATTTTTTTTTATATTTTGTACTATATTTATCCAACAGAAAAGCATGTTGATTTATTGTTATGTAGAAAAGAAGAAACGTGTGATTTATCTTCTTTTGCAATGAGAATAATTAATACATGAAACATATTTTATGAAGAAGAAAGGTATTTGTGTTTTTATTTTTTATCTGATTTTTTTTTTTAAAATAAAATTTCGTATATATATATATTGATATAAGGAATACTTTGGGGATCCACATACTCTTCCAAATTAAAACGAAATATATATCAACCTCAGATCTCAAAACAAATATTTGCTTAGATGGAAATGTATAAGAAAAAAAAGTAGAGATATCACGAATCCGTAAAATGTTATTGAAGGCTTTCTCCTTCGAAGTCAATGGGGGGGAAAAGTGAAACATTTATTTATCTTGAATGTGTGTGATTATTTATTTATAAGAAGAAAAAAAAAAGATTTTTCTTCTTAAGTGAGTTTAAGTGACGCTGCTTTCATTTACCAGCTCAAAATACACTGAATTGCACTAATTTCATAGAAATATAAATATATTTTTAAATAAGCATAGATTTGTAAAAAAAAAGAAGTGTAGTTTATTATGGATTGAACAGCATTATGGTAACTTGTGTAGCAATTTGACACTACTTTTTGTTAAAAACTTCATTAATTTCATGTATAATCCTCTTTCTTGGAGTATGCATTTTTAAGCTTAAGCAACGGAATAAATTTATGATGATAAATTCAACGAGTATCCGAAAATTTTGTGCCCAAAACATAAAAATTACACTAGCTAGAAAAAGTCTGCGTTCACCCAAAACAAATCATATAGTAAAGCTAAAATTGAAAGGAAATATAATTTTTTTCCAACAAAGTTTCATGAATTTGTTTACTACTATTTAAATATTGAGCATGCAAGAATTCGTTAATTTTGAATTAAAATTACGTAAAATAATGGAAGTTTTGTAGCAAAGCACACGAATAGTAGGCAAAAAAATTCTGCGTTCATTATTTGAATATTCTTGATTCCTGGAATTTTTATCAACAGGTGTTATAGGTTAACAGAATTTTTGCATTCAGTTATCAAGTAAAATAGCTGAAGAAAGTTATAACGCAATAATTTTTATGTTTTTGTGAGATACGAAGCAATTTAAGGATATGTGAAATAAAAGGAAGAAAATTAGTATCAGTGAGCTTAAAATCATCTTTGTGAAAATGTGGAAAGATAGAAAAAATCGTCTAGATATAACCAGATCCGTTCGATGGCAGCATTTATTTATCAAGCGTGTTATTTATAACTTTAAATCTACAGAAGTTTACACATCCAAACCTCGTTCAGGTCGTCCATCTAAACTCATAATCAGTGAAAAATGAAGTATGATATTCGTAGTGAAAAAACCCCATATTTGACTGCAACTCAAATAGCAACAGACATTCACAAGAAGTTTAAGGAAAACATTTGAGCGGATACTGCAAGAAAAATCTTGAAAAAGGCCGGATATCGTAGTCGAGTGGCTCGCAAAAAGTCATATTTCAAAGACCAAGGGATAGCTTTTGCAAAAGAGAATATACATAAGCCTCCAGAGTTCTGGAGAACTGTGATATTCTCCGAGAGAGCAAATTTTGTATCTTTGGCACAAAAAATCGTAAATTGGTATGAAGAAAACCTTGTACAAGTTCTTCAAAAGGAGCATTTAGTACCAACGGTAAAGTACGGTGCGGTGGAGTTATAGTGTGGGGGTGCATGGCGAGTAACGGTGTTGTCAAGTTGGAGTATATGGAATCAATTATGAACAAATATGATTATCTCGATGTCTTAAAAACAATTTAAAGGAAATTGCCACCAAACTCGCTCTAGGATCGTCGTTTCGTTTCCAACTCGACAACGATTCTAAGCATACCACTGAGATTGTGAAGCTTTGGCTATTGTATAATGTCCCAAATCAATTGCACATTGCCTCGCAGTCACCTGATCTGAATCCTACAGAACACCTATGGGATTTGTTGGAGCCTAGGATTCGCCAACACAATATATCTAGCAAGGATATGCTGAAGAGATGTTAAATAGTTAATGTCAAAAGATAAGTACTGAAGAAACCACTAGACTTAATAATTCAATTCTGAAACGACCTCAGGAGGTTCTCAAAAGACGGGGTGGGGTTATCCCAACCAGCTATTAAATAGCTCATTATCCTTTTTGATAATTTTTATAGCTACTACTAAAACAGTGAACGCAGACTTTTTCTACTTGATTTTCGTTAGTATCGCTACAAACCTGTCTTTGTTTTGAAAGCTATGAAAGCAAACCGAGTTTTCTTTAGTTATTCTCAATTCTTGAAATGAACTAAATAAAATATAATTCTTTTTAAAAAAAATTCAAATTCCAGTTTTTAATTTTTTTTCGTTGTTTATGCAAGCAATATAGTACGTGAACGCAGACTTCTTCTGGCAAGTGTCAGTACATAAAATGAAACAGGCCCAAAATATGCTATGCCCTTATTAACGATGCAGCTGTTTCAACTGAAGCAAAAACAAAACAAAAATCCATCAGTTAAAAAAATGACTTTTATAAAAGATAATTAAATTAAACTATTTCCAATATCCCGGGAATTTATTAATTATAAAATGATTTTGCTGATAGAAATGTATCTATTTCTTGTCCATTGCAACGTTATTTTTAAGATCAGAAGAAATCTCCTAAAACTACTGTATAAACTATTTTTTAAGTAATAAAATCTAATTTTCTCGCTTTTCATTTTGGTATTTTTATTGAATCACCCTGACAGCTGTCAGTGGCGATCTTCTTACATCGTTTTTAACTCTTTTTATTCGACTATGATGCATTTTTCATGTTAAATTTGTTTCGCAACTCATGTTTATCACACAGGGAATTATTACATAGGGAAGCATTAAAAAACTGTTTATTCTTGGCAGTTTAGGGTCTATGGCGAAAGCATTATGTGACATAACAGGATAAAAGTACTCTGAAATTACTTTTCCAAGCAAATGTAATGAAAAATTTTTTGGAGAATGGGAACCCCTCCCCCATTCCATATTTAAATATTATTTTCATTTTTATTGAATATTCTACGCATTTCAAGGTCATTCTTTTATTATTATTTTTGGTGTTAAAAATTGTGCAGCTTTTTAACATGTTTCTCTGGTTAAAAGTTAGATATACTATACAGAGTTTTTCTTTGTGGGTCTTTGCTATGCAAGATAAATTTCAATTTTTTTCTATTTTTTCATAGTTAGCTAAAATCTTATCTAGAATCCAATATTTATTTCTTTTTTTTTTTCAATGAAAAAGTGCGAACTTTGTAACGCTGAAAAAAAGTTAGTTCTTAAAGGACCTATTGTATCCAATGATACAGCTATTCATACTTTACTTTGCATTCTGACATCTTTTTTTCCATCTTAGAAGAATACATTTCAAAACTGTAAACTCTTAAGGCTCAATATTCTAATCATCTCTATCCATTCTAATAGTTTAAGCGCTTAGGAATTTTAAAGAACACTTAGAATTATTAATAGTGTTCTAATTAGCAACTTCAAGAGGAAGTACTTCCTGCGTCGTGGTATTTTATATTACTATGATAAAATCAAAGCAATAAATAGATATTTTGAGGAAGAGACCAGTAAATTGACATACATAGAAGTTATACTTTTAAGATAAAATACGCAAAATGAAATGCAATGATTGAATGTTAATGTGATCCTATACCAGCAAAAATTAATACTTATATGTATTCTTAATTATTCGATACCTCTTTAATCTAATTTGTTCAAAATAAAAGATTAACTGAACTTCAAAACACCTAATAAGCCTATTTATGTAAACATTCGATTTCCTATTGTTCAAAAGGCGCCATTTCTCTTTTTCATTTGTCAGTCGTACTCAGTAGCAGCGGAACAACAATAAATCCTTAGAAAAGCGGAAGCCACAGAAAACATTTCCCCTGAACAACAGTAATCATCGCGTGGTCAATTTCAAATCTGCAGCCAAAATAGACTTTCCAAAGAAAAGTGAAAGCAATGACATAAAAACATCACTGAGAAGAAAAGAAAAGAGAAGTTCGCAATAAAGTCTGCCAATTCCACAAAAGCCAGATCTGTTCTGTGTTGACAAGAGAAAGGTTCCCCCAGACCTATTCTTGGTCGAGGGAATCTTTCGAGGGGAACGAAGCGGCAAACTGGAGAAAGCCGGGACCAATAAAAAGATATATATGAAAATAAGAAAATGACAAGCCATGGCAAAATTCATTGTTCCGGTGATTTTTCAGTGAGGATAAAAGGTCGAGATGATACTGAGAATACGAGAATGGCACTTTTAGGAACAGCGCTTTTGCTGCAAGTTCATTGCCAAGGACTTATACTGAAAAAAGAAATTACTGGTTTGGGCCTTTGTTTGAGATCGTGCTCATATTTAGCCTGTTATTGACCTTGAAAACACATAAATATTGGACTTCCTTTTTTTAATCGGAAACAGAAGAGTTAGATTTCAAAAACAATTGTTGTTGTTGTTTCCGTCTTTGTGAGATTGGAGGTATATTTAGAAAGGTAAGAGTTGATTTATATTCGTTTATTTACAGGAAGTGTTGTGAAAGAGGTTTTTACGTGGAAAAAATTTCGAACATAATTTGATGTTTTATGGGGAGAAATTGTGTTATCCGGAAATATTGTAAGCAAATTTACAATATTGAGTACATCCTGGAATAATTTTAAACTCCTCTTTCAATTTCAGTATTAAGATATCCGACTACTTGCGACAACTTTTTTTTTTCAAAAAAATGAAGATATGGGGATTTTTGTTGTTGTTTTAAGAATTGTTTAGACATTTTAGGAAAAATATGCTGAAATTAAGAAGAGAAAAAGAAATTATTAGGACTAAAATGGGAACAAAATTGGTAAAAGTTTACAAAAAATAACATAAACGCGGTCCATTCTGCTGAAAAGTTTATGAACAATTCAATTCAGTTTTTCAATTTTTCAATTCTAATGTGTTTCTATGTTGTTCGTTTTTGAAATGACGTTTAGCATAACAGATATTCTAATTTTTACAAAAACGAGAGCATTTTATCTTAGTTATATGAAATTGCTTAAAAAAACAGTGATTATATCAACTGTAACTTTTGTATTTAAACAGTGATTGTTAAATCTGAAGGTTAAAACACTTCAACTATTATACATAACATGCCCAAAAAATTTCAGTTAATTATTTTCAAAAATTTTTTAGCAATCGCTGGCCCCACATTTGAGCATTTTCACTAAAAAAAAATACATTTCGAGTAAAACGCGTTTTAAAGTAATGGCACATCTGCTTTTACTAAAGCATTTGTAGTTTTTGTTCTAGTGAACGGAAAATAATAAACGGTATTTTTATAAAACTAATAAGATGGTCCATAAAATAAAATCATAAAAAAATTTGTCAATTTTTGGCAAAATTTACAATTTTATGGTAGTCTGATTACCTGAAATAAATTTGTATATAAAATGCTTAGATACTTGTGACGAAATAAAGTATACCTTTATTTTAATGAAACGTGTAAAATATGAAAAACAAGAATTATTCAAAAAACATTTGCAAAAAAGTAATAACATTACGCAAATCTTTTTGAAAATTTCAAATTTTTATTAAAGATTTTTCTTTGCTTTTAAACTATTTATGTTTATTAGATGTTTTATTTCATGTTGTCAAAAAGCCTTATTTAAATACGTATACTATTCCATAGTATTGAAATTATTTGAACATTATAATATTATATATTTATTATTCAAGCAATCTGATCTTTCGTATCTATTTAAATGCAACTTCATTTTTAAAAATAATCCTTCTCTTTCCATTAATCTTTATTCAAAGCATGCAAAGCAATTTTCTACTCTGGAAAACTCAATTTCCGTGAATTTTATTTACTTTATGCTTCGTAGTTTGTGGAAGCTATACTGTTTGTTCATACTTTAAAAAGACCCTTCCGAGATTATACTAGTTTTAAATAAATAAATACGTTAAACTTAATGTAATTTAATAAAATGAACATTTTTGATAGTATTTGTAATAGTATACAGAACCTACAATATTTTATTCCTTACTTTTAAGTAGCTTTTATGATATTTTGTCGTTAATACATTGTAAGCTAAAAAGAATCCAATTTTGCTTTAAAAAGTTTTTTTCGTTGAATATGCATAAAATGATTCTTTTCATAGCACGCACTTAAAATACATTTCAATAGAAATCTGATAAGTACATTCTCATCCTTCCATATTAAATCATTAATAACGATGTTTTGCCTGAAAATTCCACTCAACTTCAAAATTCCTGATGAATCTATTGGCAAAGGAATTATTTTGTGATTTATGAAAAGAGTCTGATATATAATTATCGCACGTTCATTACATTCCGCCGGTCGAGACTGCAAAATGTTATACTTATCAAGTGCATCCAGCTTGAATAGTGCAAATATTTTTCATCGAATTATTAAATCTCTGAAATTAGAAATCAAAACCCATAATTAAAAATCCTTCTCTGCACATTTAACGGAAAATTAATTAGCTCCGATAATGTATTTAACCCAACTCCAGGTAGTTTCGCGATAAAGACAGATGGGGAGAGTTTCCGTTGTTAAAAATTAACCGGGTGATAGGAACTTTTGAAAGCTTTAAATACCTTTTCCAATCCGATTCTAATTAATCAGTTTATTTAATATTTCTATTCGCAAAAGTAGCCTTAATAGAACATGCCATGGGAATGGAAGCAGAAAACTTGATTAAGGGTATACACCACTGAACGGACACCCCAGGTTTCCGAAAGTTTGACTTCTGGCGCAGAAAGCTATTAGAGAAAATTTTTCGCTTGGTTTGATACCAATGTATGAGGGCTGAGGCAAATTGCTGGGAAGCGTACATTCCCCAGCATTATCTAGATAAATAGAGTTGAAAGATTGCTGCTATATATATATATATATATAACGGTAGTGGTTTGGGCACATTTAATTATTATACTTCAAAAATTGCTTCGCCAGGAGAGGCGTGATGTAATTTAATTTATTCTTTTACGTAAAATATGCAGAATTGCGTGAAGGTAATTGTTCGCTTAATGAATATTATGTTTCTCCTTTTGATACATTTTAAAGCATAGGGAATTCCTATCACGCAAAAGACAGAATAAATATAATAGTTCCATTCAGTTAAGGATGCCTAATAATGTATTTATTTAATATTTTATTTACACTTACTTATAGCGGTTGCTTTCAAAATATTTATTCACATGTTTTAAGGTTTATGTGCGACAAAATATTTTTAATTATTCATTTAAATACTGAATTTTTTAATTATATAAATTAAAATAAGTATCTATTTTAATGAGTATTTGCATCCAACCTCAAACATGCATCCGGCGTATATATTCGTCCCTCTCAACCAGTGCTAAGTGCCCCGGGCGTATATATACGTCTTTCCGAAGTACAAACTTTTTTTTGCACTGCTCTCAGTGAAACTATTCTGAGGGCTTTGAAACACAATAAAATGAGTGAAGAATTTACTTATTTTTAGGGTAAAATATGCCTCTTTTTGCCTTTTCTTTTCTCCCCCAATACACTGTATACACACGCTTATGTGAAAAACGGTGGCATTGGGGAGCCAATTGCGTAACTTTTAATCGGCAGTAAAGGGGTTAATATTTTCCTTTTTATATAAAAAAAAAACTGTTTGTTTTCTTTAAATGAAAGTTTACTATGGATGTGATTTAATATTCATATAAAAAAGTTCACTTAAACTTGTTAGTTACACTTCATGTTACAATGTCACAAATAGCACATAAGAAATGGTGTCATAGTCACGATCCTATTGGACATGTTGTGGAAGTCCAAAGAGGGGTTGCTAGCTCAGGTGTCCCTCTCATCATTTGACCATGGTTCAAAATTACGATGTCCGTCGCCAATAGCTCTCTCGTTTTTAGTGTGATGTTAATACACAATCACTCACTCACTCACGGTCTCGTTGTTTGTCTCAAGTCACAGGTACCAATCTATGCGGCAACTAAAAGCTCACAATGTAGAAAAGTTGACATACGATAAATCTGTGAAAGCTCAAAACCTTCATATTGTTGTGAAGCAAAAAGGTGAGGAGTGAGGTTCTAATTTAGATGTCGTCCTCAACATTTGACCAAGGTTCAAAATTACGCGGTCTGTCGCCAATAACTTTCTCGTTGCTTTTATAGTGCTACATTAATATACAATCACTCACTTAGTCATGATCTCATTGCTGGTATTGTTTCTCTCAAGTCACAAGTACGAATCTATATGGCTTCTAAAAGCTCACAATGTAGAAAAGTTGACGTACGATAAATCTGTCAAAGCTCAAAACCTTCAAATTGGTGTGACGCAAATAGATGAGGAGTGAGGTGCTAGTTTAGATGTCGTCTTCAACATTTGACCAAGGTTCAAAATTACAAGATCCGTCAACAATAATCCTCATGCTGCTTCTCTGATTACGATGTGAATAAACAATCAATCAATTCATGAGAAAAAAAAGTTTTTACTGGGCTTATCACTCATAAATTTTTGAAAACTTAACTAGAATTTTTAAATATAAAACCAATCTATATTATGGCAACAGATGAAAATTTGATGTTTTGTTTCATAAAAACTTAAATTTTAAAAATATGAATTAAATTATGTTTCGAAAGTAAAATTTCCATCAATAATCAAATTCAAAGAGTTGAAAATCTTTACAATTTTAAATTTGAATTCCGTTGATTGGTTAAACGATATTATTAACGTCGTACTGAAAAACATGATATTAAATGTCGATGAACTCATGGAATTTGGAATCATGCTAATGTGACAACCCTAAGTTCAAGTTCCACTCTACAAACTTCCACATCTCGTTACCCAATAGATTTAACCCCTTAACTACCGATTACATATTGCGCGATTCGCTCGCTAGTGCCACCATTTTTCGCATAGGCATGAATATGCGGTGTATTGAGGGGAAAAGAAAAGGCACAAATAAGCAAATTTTATCTGAAATAAGTAAATCCTTCAGAAACACTGTCAAGGTCACATAATTGCATTCAAAGGCCTTCGGAAAAGGTTTACTGATAGCAGTGCAAAGAAAAAGTAACTTATTTTGGACAGACGTATATATACGTCCATGCACTTGATGTATGGGCTGAGTGAGACATATATATACGTCAGCTGCAATTAAGGGGTTACTGTACATCTGCCTCACTAAACGATGACTTCATAGTAGAATCAAGACTCGAATGTGCAGCTTGACTAAAATAATGCTAGCATCAGCTTCAGCTTGCAGTTTTGATTATTTGGTTATCTTGGTCATATTATACGTTCAAAATTGAAAACAAATAAAAATAGAATTTAAAATGTATCGAATAATTCATTTTGCTATCTGTATTCATGAGAATCTAAATTGTATATAGGCAGTATTTCTTTGATCTATTCAAATAAATAAAATTACTAATAAAATTTCCCGCTTTCTTTCAATAAAATAAGTATCAAAACACATCTTTGAAATCTTATGAATAAATATTTTGTTAGGATTTGGGATTTTTAAAAAATTCTGGAAAATTTAGCTCATATTTCACTGTAAGTTTAATTAAAATTAATATCTTCTCTGAGACTGTTCTTCGGAATATGATAATATTTATGCGCAGAAATTTCTTAGAAGACAAAAATAAATATTCTAAAACAATTTTATTTTATCTAACTATAAAATTAATGGTACTTACGTATTATACTGTCGATCAATTTCGCCAAAATAAAAGAGGTCGCAGTGCAAAAAAGTCACCAAATATTGTCATCGTTATTTTTGTGTTTGAACTTGCATTGTTTTCCACTATTGGCTGCAAATCGCGACATTTGGGCGACCTCTTTTGATTCGACGAAATTAGTCAGCGGAATATTAACCCATCATTACTATCTCATAGGATGTTAAATGATCAAATTGCTCAATGCAGAACATATTTTGTAGTTCTATGGAAAGTTTATACATAACAATAATTAATTGATCATGACATTTTCTGACTGATTAAATAACCACGAGTACAATAATATAAGGGTCACCCAAACGAAAGAAGCACTGCAGTCGGTTTGATAAATGGTTTGTTGTTCTTGTTGCTTATGCCTCCTGATCGACAGTAACATCAGATCAAAGTCCACGAAACTCATCGCAGCTAAGGGCTAGAATTTTACGCCTGTCGTTAGCCTAAGCTTTGTGAAGCCTAAGCCCCAAATGAAGGTGATAGTATGATTTTGCTCGGAACAACATGATAGATGGCGGCACTATTCGGACCCACTGATTTAACGAGCACGTACTCGTTAAATCAGAGGGTGGAGGGTATTTGTACTCGAGGGTATTTGGTGGCATCGAGCATTGAACCCAGGCCTTCCGGTCTGGAGTCCGATGCTCTAACCACTAGGCTACCCACGGTCCCGATAAATCGTTTAATTCTATTAATATAAATTTGTATACAAAAGACAGAAGTAACACAGACGTAACAGACAGGCTAAGCAAAGTCACTTTGTAGGTTACAACAAGTGCTTCAGCGGTCCACGACATGATGGATACCCTGGGTGAAGCAGCTCCGGTGTTGGTTGTGGAACCAAATTTCAATATCAGCTTGGACCTCATTATCGTTGGGAAATTGCTGTCTTTTCAGACTTGCGAGAGGTACGGGCTGTAAGAGGATGCTCGAAAACCTCCCAGCGGAATAGCCGTAACAATGTTTGGCAAGCCACAACCACATGAGGATGAGCATTACCATGCAAGATGATAACCCTGCCGAACAGCATGCCACGTCATCAGTTCTTGATTTTCTTTCTCAGTGCATGCAATGAGGCACAGTACGTGGCAGCATTCACAGTCGTCTCGTTTGGAGGCATCCATGGGGCAAACGATGCCTTTTAACGTGCCTCCACGCTATCTAACACTCATCTGGTAGGGTATGAAGATATCACAGGCATTCCCAGAACTCTTAACCCTTTATAGGGGCAAGCGCAGCCATCTTTATCTTCAAATTGGGAAGTTATTAAAGCAACGCCACTTTCATTTAGTCAACCCTGTGGGGGAGGGGTCCTAACTGGGACCCCTCTCCCTCTGTTCTGAGCGTCTCTAGGTGTGGGAGGAAACAAAGCATCACCAACAAACTCCATAATAACAATTAGATTTATTCAAACCTTGAACACACACTTAAACAATCACAAGTTAAGTTATAAGAAGAAACCTAGGAGTGATATCTAAAGCGTCGATTAATCCTAATATTCAATTCTAAGTAAACCCGAATACCAGAAATGGATAAGGAGAACAAACACTAATGAACCTCTGGCCAATTCTGATTCTACTATCTTAAATCTTCAATCTAATAATTTAATCTCAGAAATTACCTTTTAAAAGTGCGCTAAGTTTGTGAAGTAAATACTTCAGTGTTCACACTTACTTGACAGCTTCACGGCTCCTTCTCCCTTTTACATCTACAAAATCTATATATAGACTTTATATAGTCGAACTAATTAACATATATCTATCTCGTGTTTTTCTTGAAAGGCTGTGAATTATTATAAATGCTAACCCCAAGAGGATTAGTCAGAATATCTCGCGAATAGCCCCGTCACAACCCTTATATAAGATTACTTTTTTAAGTTAATTTAACGGACTTTGATAAATCAATTTTCAAATGAAATGGACAGAAAAAAATCAATAAAAGATAACCGATAAATATACACATTTCTCCTTTTATTTTTTTATTAGTAGAAAAATATTAAAACCCAAACTGTGAACACGTGAATCTAAAATAAATCAATACTTTCCCCCATACCATGCAAAAGATAATTCCGCTCGAAGAGAAGTAATTAAGCAACAACAATCCTATAATTATCCCTCTTCCTCTGTCAACAGTAACAAGCATGGTAAATTACTCAAATCTGATAATCGTTGTGTCCTATCGTTAAAGTCAAGTCTGCTGAAGTTCATTGGGTAAAGAACATTGATCTTCATTCTGGTTTCAAGGGGAAAAAATCTCCCATTGTGAGCGTACAATTAAATAAATTAGAATCCTCAATCGATGCTTTCTTAAATATCTGCAGCCAATGAGACACTAATCTCGAATTAATTTGTCGTTAAAAGTTGACCGAAAAGTTAATGAAATGAATAAGCCCCCCAGCAAGGAGATTCCTAACAAAAGCGGTAAGTACGCCATCAATGCGCGTTTAGCAATAAAACGAATATGCGTTAGAAAAAGTACCTTCGAGTTTCGAAGGATCTGGGTATCGTAAAACAATAAAGCGATAAAGGTTTGAATGCTTATAGAAGTCCATCGGCTTTGAATAAAACACTCTTTACGGCGGAAAATGTAATTAATTTTCTTCTACAAATAAGCGGATGGAGTACTAGTTTGGATACTTACCGGAATTAATTAGAAGCTTTGAAAACATTTTTCAAGAAAGTTAAAAGATTCGATTTGGAGCATTCGCCGCTTCTGTTTTGAATGCGAAATCGGTAATTTGTTTCCAGGGTTAGTCTTGTAAATGATTTTTAAAGACGTTTAAGATGAGGATTGGAGATATTCAGTAATTAAAACTGTTGTTCGGTGTTTGTATTGGATTTTAAAATTCGCTAATTGTGGAGTGATTATTTTTAATAATGTGTAATTTAGCTTTAAAAGAGATGATGAGGCAATGAAAGGAGTCAATTGCTTTTTCTTGTATTTTCTCACTTGTTACTTAATTACTTATTTATTCAGATATATATACTTATAATTTTTGATTCTCTTATACATGATATATATCTGGTAAAAGGGGGGGGGTCATTAAAAACAATAAAACATGAGCAAGTGTTCTTGAAACTTTTAATCAAAATCTAATTCATTCCTTATGATTATTAAACTGAATATTCGAATTTATTGACTTGATCCCATTTTGTTTACTTATTTTTAATTTAATTTATTTTTTATGTTTTATCTTAAAACATATAAATACTAAGTATTAGTCACTGTAAATAATTCGTCATTTTTTAATGAAACTAAGAAATATGTATCAAAAATAGTTTACTTGATTGTTGTAGGCTTATATATTAAAAAGAATATTTAACATCAACAAATAATATCAGATTCACATAGTTGCTCCCAGCAAAAATTATGCACAAAAAACAACAAAAAAACTCAGAAAAAGCAACTTTTTTCAGAAAATTGCGTAAATTATAGTACTTTATTTTTTAAAAAAATAATTTTTTTTTACCAATTTAGGTATTTTATCACGTACGGCAAGACAGATTCTATGAAACGGAAATAAATCTTATTATTCCTGAAACTTCCTTCTTTTTTTTTAAGTTATGAAATTTGGAAAATTCAATAAGTTATTTAGAAAAATTGATTTTGTCGAAACTAAGTAAAGTAATTGATAAAATTTGAATTAATATGCTTCAAGAGATGGGATTCATAGAATAATCTGTGTCTATATGTGTAAGAGAAAGCGACTTCTTCACTCATCACGATATCTTCGGAACTAATAAACTTACAATCCTGAAATTTGGAAAGCATGTTTCTTTTGTTGAGTAAAGATCCATTAAGAATGGGTTTTGTGGAAATAGAGCCCCAGGTGGGTTACGAAGGTGTTTTAATTTTTTTTTTAAATTTCCGTTTATAATCTAATTGACTAACAGATTTGAAATTTGGTAAACACGTTTATTTTGTTAAGTAGAAATCCGCTAAGAATGGGTTTTACGGGAATCGACTTCCAAGGGGAGTTGGGGGATTACGGAGCATACAGATAAAAAAATGTTGTTTTTAAACTATTATACCTACAAACTTGGAAATTTGTCAAAGCATGTTTTTTTGTTTAGTAGAAACCTACTAAAAGTTTATTTTTGCGGAAATCGACTCTAAGGAGTTTACGGGAGCGTAGAAGAAAAAAGCTTCAGTTTTTAGAAATTCAAGTCCTGCCCTTTTTTAAATCAAGAGGTGGGAGTTATAAGAATGTTTTTCTGTACTGTCGAAAGCTTAGATATCATTAATTAAAAAAAATAGTATGTAGTATGTAGTCAACATGAGAAATAACGAGTGAAGAGAGTGGGTAACGGCTAGTTTATAATAATTCTCTTAGAAAAATAGAATATAATGATTATCAATTTAAATATGTGTTTAAGTGCATTTTACATGTAGAAAATGTTGTTATAAATAAAATGTTTACTATACCAATTTTGCAAAGGATAATTTTCTCCCTTTTAAGGCCAAACATTGTAAAGTTAAGAAACTTGTACAAAAATTCCAATTCTACGAAAACCTTTGTTTTTTTTTTATATAAACTGCCTTACTAAAAGTATATTGATGAGAACTCCCTTCCTTTTATGGCCCAGCTGTCAGTAAGGTGACTGTAGTAAAAGTTTAACTATCTCTAAAGAATAAAAGATACTGACCATTGGTCAAGATCATTATGGTCCCTGTAATGGTTTTTTCTTCCCAATTCGAAACATTTCGGTTGGATAATGTCTTAAGGCACTATTTGGCAAAAAATTGGACACCTAAAAAAAACGCAGATAGTATTCTCTTCATTTAAACTTTAATGGAGATTTGTGGGTGGGGATTATTTGAACTTTTTCTCAAAAGAAAGAAAGGTTTTGAAGAAAGAAGAAAGTTTAAGCAACCGAATAACAACTAGAGGCTGTTAAGACATATTTAAGCAATATTTGCAAAAAGGCATTAGAACTACATGATAAACACTAATTAGCATATACATTTTGCTAGCACATATACAGTATAAGCATACAAATAAAACATATACAGTATAAGCATACAAATAAGACATATACAGTATAAGCATACAAATAAGACATATACAGTATAAGCATACAAATAAGACATATACAGTTTTAGCATACAAATAAGACATATACAGTCGGACCTCTATTCAACGAAGTAGCTAAATTCGTTGTATGTAATAAGAAAAATTCGTTGTATGGAAAAGTCATTATATAGAGATTTATCTTTCAATATACTTTATAAACCACAAAGAATCAATTTTAAATTCATAATTATTCAAACAATTTTGTAAATTAATATCTATTTATTTTATATATCTTACCCATCAATCATAAAAGAAAGAAAGAAAAACTGCAAGGAAAACCATTGGAGGCCATTGTATTTTCAACATTAAAAAAATAATTTTATATTAAAATTAAGGAATTTTAAGGGCATTTTCTAATTCAAACTATGTGAGTAATTTTAAACATAGCTAGAAATTGTTGAATTAACTTGAAATGTCCAGAAATACTTTAAAAATTAGGAGAAAAAAATTGAATCACAAGAGAAAAAGTTCATTACATAGAAAATGCACTTTACTGTTGGGAGATTATTTTACGAAGGAAATCATGAAATATTCTTGATTCCAGGAAAAAGCTCATTATATAGAAAAGTTCGCAATGTAGAGGTTCGTAATATTGAGGTTCGACTGTAAATTGTATATATATCCATCTCACCACTATCGCTCCTGAAATTTGCACGACGCTACGCGCATTATTTCTTAGTGTTGCAATTTCACTTTTGAGTATATATATATATATATACATATATGTATGTATATATGAATGTATGTATGTATAATGCCAATTTTTTAAAAATACTAATTTTTAATTCGGATAAGAGCAAGTCAGTTTTGATCTACTATAAAGGCTTCTATGTAATGAAAAAATAAAATTTATCAATAAATGCAGATTTTCTGCTGCAATCCTAAACTCCACCAGAAGGTTTCCAAACCCTTATTCAGGTACACTGACGATTCACAATATAAAATCTATTATAATCTAACAATAATCCGTTCAATCGCTATCTTCCCTTTTTGTCTGTTTAACTTAATTCACTTGATTTTAAATGGTATTATTTTTTTCATAAATCGCGGTTCCTTTACAAAAAGAGGGTCTCCAGTCAAACAATATCTGAAAAACATTTTCCCTAAAGGATTAGGGGAAGTTCCGAAGAGAACCCGTTTTAAGTCGAATTTTACCACAGTATATTAATATCTCTCATTGAGTTCACAAAACAATTATAAGAGGCAAATAGAGATGCCTAAAATTTAATTCTACAATAAAGAAAACATTTTATTTTTCACAAAGAATAATTATTAATCACAACAGTTGTATTTGACTAAGCATCATATCCTCAAGTTCGTCTATTATATGATAATAACTACAAAGAAGGCATTGCCAAACTCTTAGAGATAAATTGAGAATTAAATATTTATTTCCATTTAAGCAAACTGTATTACAAACCTCCAGCTTGAGGAGTATAACAAACGCAAGCGTTTACTTGAAGGAAGGAACAATTAACTAATCAGAACTAAGGAAATAACGCACGTTGCAACAAGGAACGAATTTGATTCAGTTAAGACAAGTTAACTCTGAAGAGATTGATTAAATATAAATCCGGACATGACAGTTCTCGACTGAAATATGCACCAAATGCTGCAAGAAATGCAATTATACCTCCTGTTCACAGCAAATAAATTCGATATACTTTTCTTAATTTTTCTGTGTATTCTATATACCCCTTCTTCCCGTTTATTCTGTTCTCTAAGCAGTTTTTATTACATACACAACTAGTTTCGCTAAGTATTTCATGATGTTGCTTGACAATATATTGTTTTTACGTTGTTGA
The DNA here is from genome assembly GCA_019973975.1 of Trichonephila clavata. Taxonomy (NCBI): domain Eukaryota; kingdom Metazoa; phylum Arthropoda; class Arachnida; order Araneae; family Nephilidae; genus Trichonephila; species Trichonephila clavata. The sequence goes on along the minus strand of BMAO01030722.1, from coordinate 29,724 downwards.
TATCGGATTCCTAGTATTAAGCTTTTGATTGTATTCAAAAAAAATTCTTACAACCCTCGCCTCTTGATTCCAAAAGCGTAGAAATTTAATTCTTGAATGGAAGCATATTTATATTTTACGGCCCTATAACCTCTTTCTCGGAGTTGACTTCTACAAAGCTATTTTTAAGCAGATCTCTACTCAACAAAAGAAATATGTTTGCCCAATTTCAAGTCTGTAGTTCACAAAAATGGGAAGTTTTTATGTATAACGCTTACGTAACCCTCTTTGGAAGTCGGTTTCCACAAAATTTGCTCTTAGAGGATCTCTACTTAAAAAAAGAATCATACTTGCCAAATTTAAGGTGTGTAGTACAAATAGTTCAAAAATGGGAGTTTTTATCTATAGTTACCCCCACAATCCACCTTAGGAGTATATTTCCTTAAACACGATCTTACAGGATTTCTACTTCCTGTCCTACTCAACAAAAGAAATGTGTCAGCCAAAGTTATAGTCTGGATGTCTAATAGGTTCAGAGATGTCTTGATGAATGTGTTAGTGCGAGTCGCCTTTCTCCTGTACATAAATAGATCAAAAGAAGCAACTCGCTTCTTTTTTTTAATATTTAAAAAAGTAAATTGTTGGAAACAATCAGAAAAAAATAAAGTATCAATAAAATAAAAAAAAATACTTAATACAGCATTAAAAACAACACCAAGTCTCAAACAACATTATTAAAAAAAAAGTAGATTATTATTAATATTATTTACAACATGCTTGAATCATTCAACGAATCAAATGCTAATATACAATCCTTATTTATTTTATTTGAATTAAATATTATACTCTTATTCACATTATATAACTTTTAGACTATTTAACATAAATAAATATGCTGCATTCCAGAATTCACCGGAATTATGGAAATCCTAAACCTAGTCTATATTAAGACCTTGATCCCCCCAGGTTGCACAACAATATATCACTCCTCGCACAGAGAATTACTTTCACATATCACAAGCCACAGCCAGAGTCTCTGACAGAGCGTAAACTCCAACATCTATTGTTGTCAAGTCTAGGGCTGCAGAGAAAACCTTGAAGAAAAACCCTCTACAAAGCACCGGGTGATAACCATATTTCCCTTTCGGTGCGACAACAGCAGTTTTACAGAGACACCAACATTAATATTATATCTTACTATCCACCAGAAAAGCAAAGAACAGAACTGACAAGCTGTTCAAACCATGCACTGCCTTTCATGGTTCGATGCCTCCGTGTTACTTCCAAACTAAGTGAAGGGAAAATCGGCTTCACCATCAGATGCACTTGGGATGAATTGCATTACCGACTATTTTTGCTTTGCGTGAAGAAATGGTGACCGACTACCCATGCAAATGAATTTTTTTTTCTTTCCAGAAAGATTATGTGAGTTAAACGTATTTTTTATTTACCAGCACTACTGATTCATATTTATAAGCTAAGGTAGATATTAAAATAGTTATGTAGGAATTTAGGAATGTAGAAATATTAAGCTGGCCAAAGAGTATTATGAACTGTACAATTACACGACACCCCGCAGTCATCAAGGTCATTTAATCTTGCTTAATCGAATTCTTGCGAATTTTTTTTTTAAAGTTATTTCATTATTTGCACATTTATTCGTTTTGCTTTTCTCCCCGAGTTTTATTTTTTTTTCGCATATTTGTTTTTTAAAGTAATAATTTGAGCATATTATTTTTACTTCAATATTTTAGATCTTAGAATTATTCATGAACAATTTTCTTCTACATTAAACTTAGTCGTGAATTAAAAATAGAACAAGATATTGATGTTGGATAATTTTTAAGAATTCGCTATACAGAGAATCTTTCTTAAAAAATAAAATATTAACTCTGTGTATTAATTATTATTTCCATAAAAATATTTATTTGTGAGAATATTCGAGACCATAGTTTAAAAGTATACGGAACAATTTCTGTTTTGTTATGTATTTGCTTAACTTATTCACGAGGTTTTAAGTGTAAAAATTATTTATAATCTAAATGTACACACCCAAGCAATTCATGTATAAATTATATAACAAACTGTTCACTTGGAAACTACTTTGTTGCACAAAACTGCGTTTTGTATTATTAAAAGTCGTCAAACCATTGCCATGGACCTCGAGTTTTCTCTTGTAGAAAAGGTAGTTTGAATTGAATTATATATTAGTCAGAATTATACTATTCATTTTTCTCTATGTTAGTTATTCAGCTATATTTCGCATTTAAAATTAGAAACAAGTTTTGGACTCTTATATGTAAATTTAAAGGAAACGAGAACGATAAGTATTTTTAAATTATTTAATAAATATTAATTAAATTGTTTATAATCGCATAATATTGCTGAACTCAGTTTCTCGAGTATGGAAATGTAAAAATTCCTTGTCACAAATTTTTTTAGTGATCGTGGTAGCCTAGTGGTCACAAACACGAACTCAATGCCGGCTCTGTTGAGTCACGGGCTCAAGTTTGGATGACCCTGAAACCCCTAGTTGTAAAGGGGTTTATGCACGTTACATCTATCGTAGCTGCAAGTCCTCACGTTAACGTGATGCGGTACTTAGGTGCCAGCTCAGTGCCGTCCTTCGCCTTTGACTGCGGTTCAAAGTTACGAGGTCCGTCGCCAGTAGCGCATGCATTGCTTTGAAGTGAAACTTTAATAAACGCTCCCTCCAGTCTAGTTTTTATAAAAGCGTATATTTCTAAGAACAAGTTGAATTTTTGCTGTAAATGTAACATTTATGAAGCAAAAAAATTAATCTCTTCATTTTCAAAAATACCATTACATTATTTAAAAAATATATATTATTTTTCTCACATTTAATCAAAACTATAAAAATTAGTTTTAAACGTTTAGTTTTTTTAAGAGTTAAATTTTTTTTTCAAAGTAATTTTGAGTAGTTTTTTTTTTTACACTAGGATTAAAAACCTTAGATCTTATTATGAATTCGATGTATAATATTTATTGCACTTTTTTCCTTTAATCCTTAAGATAACTGGGATCACAGAGCAATCCGACTGTCTAATATTGTCTGAAATATTTGAGGATGGAATTTGTATAGATGATAAAACTTTCATTTAAAAATAATACATTAAGTACTATTTACAACTTATTTGAATTGTTTTATCCAAATAATATTTATTTCAAATTGCACGTAATTTTTAACTTAATAACCAATGTAAATTTATATTTTCGTTTAAATATTTACTACGTACAAACTCATTACAATATTCTCCACATCCTTTTTCTCATTACTTTCCGTTACATCTGCCATCAATATTCGCTACTAGCCTTGAATACAAAGTTCTAATTTAACTTCTATAATTCCTTCATCCCCTTGCCTCCTAATTCATTCAGTTTCATTTTTTCCTCCATGGCTTACACTACTTCCGCGACGATGCTTTCGGTTTTTTTAAGAGCGTTATTAAATTTTAGTAAAGACAATTGAGATATGTAGGTCACTGCCCTGTAGAAACATTTGTTTCAAAGAAGATTACATTTGAGAATGTAAATGCTGTGTGTAATCGTATTACGAATATTCTCCTCATAGTTATATTTAGGTGCGAAACTCATTAATACGTGAGGAGCTTATCAAAGATAACTATGTAGAATACGTTTGTGTTCTAGCTTTGTTCAAGATACTTAGGAGTTTCTTTAATGAAAAGTGCTTGTTCTTTGATTTATAGATAATGTCATTGATAAACAAATGAAATGATGTGAGAAAAATTGTATATTGTTTATTTAATTTGCTCATTTTCGATTTTTAAGAAAGAAAAAAATCAAAATTGAGAGTATCATATTTTTCAGTCAGTTTTAATTTGAATTAAAAATTCTGAGTATTTTATAATGTTTTTTTCTTATTCAGTGGTCATCAAACTGTGTTCCTTGGAACCCTGGGGTTCCACAATAAAAAAATAAAAAATAAAAACAAAATTTATGATACAAAATGTATGCAAAATAGATTCAGTTTCCCTAAAATGTTTGTATACCCACAAGAATTTAAAAAGCTCATCCAAATAATTAAGAAACTGAAAATTTTATTCATACATAATAACTTTATTTTGCACTACTTTTTACTTTTATTATAATATAATAAATGAATATTAAAACGTTTTATCTTTTTATATATTATATATATATATTACTTTTTGGATTGTGAATATATTATTGTTTACTATCCAGAGTTCCACGAGATAATTTTGTACTCGTTAGTACAATGTCTTTTAAAACTAAGTAATTTCTAATGGAAAATGTACCTTTTTATATTTGTGGAAAAACACGTACAACACATCAACAGATTCGATATTAAAAATCTAAATTTAAGTAAGAACAGATATCAAGTTTCATGTTGCAAAATCATGCAAAATACACAATATTTCTCACACAGCTATACACATTTTAATTCCATTCAGAACAATGTGTATAAATGAAAAATGTTTTTCAATGTGAATGGCTACAAAAACAAAGTATAGAAACAAATGAAACTTAGAATATGTAAAGCGATTGCACTTATTCTCAATAGACCTACGCTTCGACAGTTTGTGAGAAAAAATGCAAGCACATATCTCAGTTACTAAACATAATGCATGGGTAGGTGACACTTGGATCACAGTTAAGTATTATTAATGAGTAAACTATATTAAAAGTAGATTAAAGTTTTTTTTATAAAAAATGCAATTCTTTTTTTAACTGCTTTTTTTAACAGTGATCTATTTATTTACTTTAAATATTATTTTAAGATTTATTCTTCCTTGTATGTGTGTGGAGTAGGGTTCTACGAAAATATTTTCTAGTTCTAGGGGTTCCACGAGTTGAAAAAGTTTGAAGACCACTGTTCTAAATCATTATAAATAATTTTATAATTAATGATAAAATGATTTAATAAATTATTAAATCATTTAATTATAGTTTTCTATATGTGTGTCATCAAATTAATATAAACATCTCACAATATTTGATACAGATTGAATACTTGTGAGTGTTTATGAAATAAGCAACACAAGGGCTACTGACAAAGGACCTCATAATTTTGAGCCAAGGGCGACACCTGAGCTGGCACCCACCCCCAAATCTTCACACCATGCCAACGGGAAGACTTTGAGCCTCGACAGATTTAACGGGCATCAGCTCCTCTACACGGCGAGTCATTAATGGTACTAGGAATGGAAATCATAACATGCTGGCATGACCTAACAATTAGGCTACCGTGGCCTCATATTCAATGCAAAGCAAAGCTTAACAATGCAAGACATTCTTACTTATTTGCTTTGCATTGTTATTAGAAATTTATAATTTTTTCCCATTGCAAATATATAGGAATTTTGAATTGATTAATATTTTTTTTTAATTGTAGTACAGTAGAACGTCGTTTATCCGAATCAATTGGGACCGGACACTGTTCGGATACGCGATTGTTCGGATAACCAAAAACCGAATGTGATCCATGCATTTTATGATACTGGACACTATGCAAATATTGAAAATCATCACATGTGGGAAGTGTGCTTGAAGAGAAAGCAAAATAGGTGCAAAATGTCGCAATTTTACCGTGATTGTGGAAAATATTTACTTATTTTTCGCTGTACCATTGTACACCTTCGTTTTTTCAATGCAAGGTCTCTGATTCTCTTCAGCAGCAGTAGTTGAGTAGAACAGCACTCGATTGTTGTTCGTACCACTCCATAACTGTCTCTAACGCAGAAACGCGTCAGCATTTGCTACTTTCGTCGTTGTTGTCCTCGTCTTCATGCGTTTCATCGTCGACAGGGTCGGATTCTTCTTTCACGGAAGTCACAATCTCGTCATCATGAAATCCACAGTCTTCTGTATTGCATGCCATCCAGGTTTCTACATCAACAAAACTCAACAAAAGAGCACGTATACACCGCCTCACTTCGAAACAAACTGACCTAATAATCTGCGGAAATGTTTACCAAACCACACAACTGAAATTCCCCAAGTATCCCTCACCTTGGGTTTTCCCATCACTTTTGGCCTCACATAAAACAAATCTTGATCATTGCACTGTTCGAAAACGGATCCTGACTTTAGTTCGAATATTTGTCGCTCCGGATAATAAACATTCGGATAAACGACGTTCTACTGTAGTTAATTTTCAAAATTTAAATCAGATTTAATGATAGGTTTGAAATTAAAACTGAACTTTTAACTTCTTGAGTACCATGTAACCACTAGTGGATATATGCTATGTTTAGGGCAAAATTCCATTGTAACCTCATGTGGATAAAAGGCTTATTTAGATGTACAACCAGTGTAACCAACACAGGAAACATTATAAGGTGGATTTTCTTTTATTGGGATTGTATGAAATTACAGAAGATGTTACAAAATGTCTGGGTTACAAAAATTTGAAAAATTACAAATCTTTGTAAAATTGCTCGAAAAGTTCCTTGGAACAACAAGCTTTTCCACATGCGTTTCATAAGTGTATTGTCATTTTTGTTCCATTTCTTCATTTTTCATGACAAATAGATAAATCCGCATAAAATTCACTCTCGTATTCATCGGTTTCTGGCAAATATTCTTATTCAGTATCACTTTCATTGAAATCCAACAACTATGCCATATCGGCAAGAAAAAGTAAAAATAAATAACAAAAATAGTAATTTAAACTTTAGAAAGCGAAACGAAACACGAATGGAATCCTTAGTCGGAGAGAGAGAGAGAATCCAAGGGAAAAATTAATGTACATCGTAGCATCGAGGTCAATATCCCCAGAGATCAGGGATTTCTGGGGATACTAGAAAGGCAGTTTGGTAGTCGAGAGATTAACATTAAATGTAACAACTTATTTGTTACAGATATATGTGTGCAACGTTTATAAACATACAGCCTCACGTATTAATTATTATTCTTAACATGTATGTTTCCTCTTGAATTATATGCGTAAAAAAATAAACGAATGGGGTAATTTAACTTTAATTTAATTGAAATGGTTGTTTGATTTCGTGAATGTAATTGTTTTAAGATAAGCTAATGGGCAATTGCTCCGGGCCTTCATCTCAGGAGTAGGAGGCTCGTCTCATTCTCTAATTGGCTTCAATAAGTAATTTAATTGTCCAAATGGACATTATTCCCGGACATATTCTCCTAAAAAGTGGGAATTGTGAACTATAGACCAACTGGTAACAGTGATAAGACTGCATTATGTCTTGTATGTCGTCCGTGTGCGGCCTTCTGTACTCCATCCTATTTCGAAAGGTGGCAGTTGGTTTGTGCCAAGATTTGTGAGGTTGTGAGTCGAACACATAAATTTGTTACGAGTTACCCTTTTTCCGAACATTTGATACCGTATGTTGTATGCTGTCTTCTTAAAAGGATCAGAGTTGCAGGCAGGGCTTGCTTTTGTCTAGGAGCCCAAAACCTCAAGAAGTCTTAAGACATCACTGTTGACAAAAGTAATAAATTTCATAAAGAAATATGGCTTATCTTATTCGTCGGTTAAACTTAACATAAACAAGTAATTATAGCGAGTGTAAAAGCAGGAGATAAGATAAATATACAAGTATGCAATATATTTAAGATATACGTAATGAACTGAGTTGAAAGTTAGAAGATTTCTCAGAGATAAATCAGTTACTTATTTCTTTTATATGTGTTTCCCCCTATGTACTTGAATAGTTAAAACAAAATAATTTCATCATCGAATGATGTGGCAAATAGTCTTAATGAAAACAATACAATATTAATAACATGCGGCTGGAAATACAGAAATAAATGGTGATTCTATTGTATTATTCATCATTATGCTATGCGAAGGAGATACCTCCCGTTTGATAAAGTAGAAAAATACGATAACAATCTACTTTCTTGAATCATTTACATCTGTTCTTATCTTAATGACTTTACAATATAGCAATTAAAAGTATATCAAAGTTGTAATAACAACTTTTTATTACCTTTATTGTATTTAGTGATACTTTTTCTGATACAAGTACCGTAAAATCCGGCATATAACGCACACTTTTAACACAAAAAATTCAATCGAAATTTACGGGTGTGCATTATACGCCGGATATTAATAAGACAGGTTTAAAAAAAAGAAAGGAGCATAAGAAAATTAGACTTCCACATAGATCCTGATATTAATTATTTAAAAGAAATGATATACCTAATGAACTTAAAGGGTTGAAATTCTAGAAGTATACTGGTTTTTTTTTTTTCAAAATCCTGGAATAATACTCCGAATAAATGACTTCAAAACATAAGAGCAGTGCACAAATACATTTCAGGCACCTCTGCAAAAAAGGGGGTTAGCGTTATACGGCAGATTTTCCTAAAAATTAAAAAATACATCTTAAAAGTATTGGTGCATGTTATACGCCGGATTTTACGGTACATCAAAATGTTACCCAAAATAGTGCAATTGCTTGAAAAATATCTAAAAAAATTATATTTTCTAATTTGTAATTCATAATATACTTTCAACGAAATTGAAATATTTTATAGATTCTGTTTAAAAAATGTTTTGGAAGCACAATGTTTTAAGTGTTGCATTAGGAAAATAATTTTTAATACAAGAGTATGGAATTAAGCATTATCTGCTATGTTTTTTGGATAATGACATATTAATAGTATTCGTCTAGGATTTTGGCAGAATAAATATTTTGCATGTAGGGAAGAGCTTTTTTAATTCATTACCTGGTGGCTTATGTTTGTGAAGGCTTATATTACTTATTTTCAATATATCGAAAAATTATCAAATACCTATAATAAATATTTATACTGCATTTTTATATAAGGCAACAAAGATTCTAAAGTTACATTAATAATTTTCTTATTTACTCTCTCTCGGTGTTTCATGAAAAGTTTTACTTAATGAGTAACTATTACATTTTATAAAATGAAGTATAATAATGTGAATAAACTATATAATTCGTAATATTAACGATATATTAAACCTTTTACGTGTTCTACAAGCAAATTTCAATGTCTGTGTAAACTTGTTTTCTGATGTTAATCCAGAAATACAAATCATGAGGGAATTTCCTTAATGAGTTTTATTTTTCCCTACCTTTCGGATTATACCTTTCCTCTTCTGCGTTTAGGAAATCCGGTTACCTAAACAGAGGAACAGTAAGAATTTCAATCAATTAGCGATGTACCCATGGTAGTGAAACTTGCCTCTGAATCATCAACTGAGTTTTTATGGAAATACCTTGAAGCTTACCGATCCGCCATGTTTACGACTTTTATACGAGATCAAATTGTAAAAGATTAACTAGAGCTTACTCACATCAATCGTAATACAAGTATTTCGCATGAGTAAAGTTTACTCATCATTAACAGCACAAAATTTGATAAAGAGTATGAATCATTTTGTAACAGTGAAACTTTGTATAAGGTAATTTGGCGGAGGACACAAGTTGGGGGGGGGAGGAAGCAAGCCTGTTAATAGTACCCATATGTGTCGATAAATAGCAATACTGAGCAACTCATGTGAAAAGTCTAATCCAACATTGAGTGTAGCTTGTGAATTTATCTGAATTAATCGTCTTTAATTGCAGTTATTTTTCAATCCGGTGAGCATTTAAGGTGGTGAGTACAACTTTTATAATAGTCCGTTTCTCATATTTAAAGCTAATAAACATACTTGTTATTTTAAATATGATAAAGCGATACAAGTGAGTTACGCATTACGTTACACATGCGATGCGTGTAGAAGCGGCCATACTGCAGCAATAAGAAAATAAGCGTGTGTGGCATCTTATCACTATACTTGGGTGATACTATACCCAAAACTTCAGAAATAAATTAAATGAACTTAATTTTTTTTTATTTTATAACACTATATATTATCGTACAAAGTATATATACATTTGATAATTATTATTATAATTAATAATAATTCAATGCAATTAATGATAAAAATAAAAATTATTGTAAAAACCAATCATAATTAAAATTAATTGAAAATTAATAATTTGAATAAAAATAAATTAAAAATTAAAATTAATAAAAAAAATAATAAAAAATAATATATTATTATTTTTATTAATAAATAATTATTATTATTAACAAAATAATACTGTCTCGCAGGCAATGACAACTTCCATTCCTTCCCTGCGGGAAGGACACGACAACAACAACAACAACAAAATAATATTAATAGCAAGAAACACCTTCGAAAAAACAGAAGTACAAGTAATATAAAAAATATTTTTAAGTTAATTCCTAATTAGGTTAACAAAGAAAATTTTCATTCTAGTTACTTTTTATTAAATAGTTACAATGAACATAAATATGTATATACATATGACAGAATTACAATATTAAGTGACAAAATAGAAAGCGATTTTCATTGCAATTTTTATATTTTCCTTTCTATATATGGTGTTGGATTTTTTTTTGTTTGTTACTATTTATTCATTAATTAAATTTCATTATTCTAATAATGAAATACTAGAGTAAAAAAGAAATCACATTCTCAAAACTAGGCCATCCCAGGTGGGACTCTAACCCACGACCTTTGCATTAGAAGTTCAACGTGCTATCCATTGCGCTACAGGAACACAACGAAGGATTTTCCTTTCTATGAATACTGTTGGACTATTATTTTTGTTTGTTACTATTTATTCATTTTTTAAACTTAATTAATGAATTAATATTTGAAAAAACTGTATTAAAATCAAGCGATCTACCACAAGTTTAAAAAAAGTGTATTTCAACTTGAATGGGTGAATAGAAAGTATTTTATTAACGATTGAAAATTTGAACAAGATATATATATATGTAAAGACGTGGCCGGTGGCAGCGATTCCTTAATATGATCACTATGTTTGATGGCATTGACAAGGCAGTCTTTTGAAATAGTAAATACAGTTTATTGAACATTTAACATTAGCGATTCAACATAACAAGAAGCAGATAAGAAGACACAAAACACAAACCAAGCTGCAGCCGATTACATGACGAAAGACAAAAACAAAAGAGAGGGCGGTCTCCAGGAATCTCGGTGTACATATAGGCAGCTCAAATCACGTGATCTGAGTGGGTGGATAGATGTAGTTCAAAATACTCTCGTTAGGCAGCTGGCTAACTTATTATTAAAGGTGGGTCCTGATGGGATGGACCATAGGTAATTAAAAGTTATTAAGGAATAAATTAATGGGGATTATATATATATATATATAGAGAGAGAGAGAGAGAGAGTGAACTAATTGTAGGAATTTAAAAAGAGAGGTGTCAGCTTGTCATTCTCAAGTGAAGAAATTCCTCTAGATACTAGTGATGATAGTTTTGATGAGGATAATAATGACGATTTTTGTGCTGTGTGTAAAGGGTATTTTTATGCTAAAAAAGGTCCCAAGTGTGACTGAATTCAGGGCTTCGAATGCGACAAATGGTTGCACGAAGATTGCAATATAACGCTCATTGCCACATTTCATAACTCTAGCTCTTTATATCCGCATCGTCGAATCAGTCCGATTCAAGCTTTTTTTATCATCTTCCTCTTCATCGTGTCCTGTAATTTCAACAGAGTTTTTTTTTTAAATTTAATGCTAAAGAATCTGTCAAATGTACCTGGGTGTGTTTTTTCTTATAAATATTTAGTACATGCAAAGAATGTTAAAAAGTACTAAAACATTTGTTTCACTTTAACAAAAATAACCTTGACTTTTTATCATAAAAAAACTCAAATACCTTAACTTCATTTGTGGCAGTACTTAATTTATTTTTGCCGTTATATATATATGAAGAGAACATCTTTTCCTTTTGGGTAGATTTTGAAATTCTGAAAAAGCAATTTATTTCCCGATCTACTCTAATAATTATATTTGAAAGTTAACTATTACGCTAGTGCTAGCGCAAAATCTTAATTTTCAAAATTTGCTTGAAAAATTTAAATATAGTACATTCATTAACGTTTAGTTCTGAAATATACATAAAACATTTAGTGTGATTTTTTTTTACATCATGCTACGTTTTTGGTACTTTAAAATAAAAAGCAATTATTGTAAGTAATTAGAGAAAATTTCAAATTTTCTTTATGTCTCACATAATTTTACAATAAAAATATAATTTATATACTTAGTATATAAGTATATACTATTGCGAGTAATTAATAATATTGTGTTACGTGCATCGCTTAATTACTTGCTTACTTAATTTATTTTTGCCTTCATTTATATATGAAAAGAACATCTTTTCTTTTTTGGGTATATTTTGAAATTCTGAAAAAATAATTTTTCTTTCGATCTACCTTAATAGTTATATTTGAAAGTTATCTATTGCACTATGCTAGCGCAAAATCTTATTTTTCAATACTTACTTAAAAATTTAAATGTAGTAAGTTCATTAACGTTTGTTTCTGAAATATACATAAAACATTTAGTGTGATTTTTTTTACATCATGCTACTTTTTGGTATTTTAAAATGAAAAGCAATTATTGTAAGCAATTAGAGAAAATTTCAAATTTTCTTTATGCCTTCCAACATAATTTTAAAATAAAAATATAATTTAAATACTTAATACTAGTGTGAGTAATTAATAATATTGTGTTACGTGTTAATTAATATTTACACTTAATCCACGCATAACACTTTTTTAGTAACTCGTAGCTGTAAACAGGTGTATATTCAAGACCAAATAAATTAAAACGTGCTAAAATCAACTTCCAAAATTTATTATATTACCAAAAGATTTCACTTTTCAAGATAACAATTTACATGTGAAACATGTTACTTAAAAAACTTTTTATCACTTAAAAATAAACATTTCCCCAAAACAATAATACGAAGTTCCTCATAGAGGGGAAAAACGTGTATTTTATGTCCCGTGATAAGCGAAAGTGTACAGCAATTGACCCAGCACCGTAAATCTGAAACAACCCCCAAGAGGCTATTCTAAACAAAAATAGTCCATACAACTATTAAAAAGAAGTAAGTGTATCTATCATAAAGGAAGTTAATATTCATCCCACTACGTAATCCTTGTGCTTGAAATCAAAAAGGATCCACGGACAAGGCCGCAGCCAGAGCGTGCGTAGGCTTCCGGTGTAGGTCAAAATCCCTCAGAATCGCCACCAACATCAACATCTATTTATTAGATTCCCTGTGGCTTCTGTGATGTGTCAGTAGGTCAGGCTCAAGTGTGAATTTTGAGCGACTTAACCGTTCTCAGATCGTAACAGCGGCTTCGATTCGTCGGTGGTCTTCAAAGCTCGTGTTAATTGAAATGTAATGGATAGTTTTGTATCATGATAAGGACTTCGGGTTTGTTCAAGAAGCTTTAATAATGGGTATGTGGTCTTTTGGAATCTGTGTAGTAGCTTTATGTGAATTTATCATGCAATTTTGTTTTTGTTGTAGGTGCTTTATTTTAACTTCTAACTAATGTGAAAAATTTCTTACATTTTTCTTAATTTTTAAGTCATGTGCAATTCTATATAAGTTATTTTTTCTCTTGTAATAGTTTTAATTAATTGATGGTTTTTAAAGAGAGATGAGATCCTACCTCAGAGATAAAATAATTTAAGAGTAAATGTATATTTAATCTGTTACAGTTGAGCCATTTTTCATTGTAGTATTCAAACTTTTATATACCTTTTCTTAAATTTCGTATAAATAATTCATAAGTAAAATTTTTCACAGTTCAAACGCTTGTTATTATTGGATCATATTTATAGAAATTTTACACTTAATTCTTTATAAGGTCATGGGAAGTATGCTTATCATCAAATTAATCAATCTAATCTCTCATCATTTCCCCCTATTTAGTTTACAAATATTATTGCATATTACAAACTTTTTTTATTTGAAAGCATATTTTATACGTTTGAGGTAATTACTACATGCTAATCCTTGTCCTAAATTTCATGAAAACTCTGAAATGTATATATAAATTTTTAATTTCATCACATCATGTCTGAATATAAATTTGATATACTTGGCGATTTCTTTTCTCAGATTATAGTATTAACAAAATATGCTATAAATTTCATGTAGAGAAATGTAAAGGTATGAAATTTTCTGCCTTTCAACAGTGTGCGGTGGAAGATGGCAAACATATTTTTGACCAAAAAAGGCCTTAAAAATCAAATTAACTTTATTTAATAAGCTAAATAAATTTCTTTCCTCAAATCAACCTCAATCTCAAAAAACTTTTTAACGTACCATCTTTTTAGAAAATAAGGCCCTGAAAAGAAGTTCAAGTTTTGTAATATGTTTTGGTTTATCTTCTACATTATGCAATAGAGGGAAAACGCTTATTTGTGAAACATTTCCAAATTTTGAAAACACAATACAATAAACAAGCGTATAAATTAGAGCATTGCGAACTTTCATGAGAACTGATATCTTTCTCAGTCTTAAAATTTGTTACATTTAGTGATATTTTTTTTTTATTTTTAGCTAGAATAATCTATAAATCTTGTAACAAATTTGTCCAATTACTAACTGACACAGCATTGCGGATGTCTCAAGTAATGAAGACTGATTTGTAATTCACATACCTCTATTTGAATTATATTTCAGATGTATTTATATACCTGAATAACTTCGAATGACCTTCATTATATACAAAAATGCATTTGACTCCCTCCACCGCCAAAATTGCTTTATTAACCTTAGAGCTAATTCTAAGAACATTAAAAAACGAATCCTTCATAATCTAAAACATGATTTTGCTCCTCAAATTTTGACAGTCCTTAACACCCTCATTTACAATATGTGTCTTTAATAGTTGCCGTTAATTTAAATAGGTGCGTGCATACGATGATGGATGAAGTAAATAATGAATTATTAGCGTGATACTATTCTATAATAGGACTTTTCTTCAAGGAAAGCGCATCAGAATGGTGGGACAGACTCAGCTGCTTATGGAATAATGAATATTCTGCGAATACTTACGTAATGTGTTTGTAATTAATTTTAAAAGAAAAGTCTTCAAATTACGTTGGTAGGCTTGGCAGCATTTTTAAATATATTTTTCTTTCGTTTTTCTTTTAAAGTTTGTGTTCGTGGAAGGTTAGAGAGGGTTACTAGTGCTCCAGGTCGAGGCGATTAATAAACAATGTGAAATTATAATCAAGAACACCCATGGAGATTTTCTTTATGTTCTAGCTAAGGAGACGTTAGTCAAATCTACTTAGTTATTAAAATTTTAAAATGGAAAAGGGCTGTTGTAAATTCACTTATGTTTTTATTAAAAGAACTTGATAATATTTTGCTCCATGTGAGAGTTATTGTTACGATATTACAAAAAGTTGAAAGAATAATCTACACACAAAAAAAGTAAAATATGAACAAAAAAAGTACTAAAGGATAATTTTTTTTTATAAAAAAAAAAAAGAAAGGATTTAGTTTTAAAATTAATCGACATAAAAAAACTCTGATAAAAGTTTAAAAGGAAAGTATTAACACAAGTTTTTCATAAGAAAAAAACAAGAATGTTAATTTTTTTATTTTTTTATGTTAAAAGAATAGCATACATATTTTTTTAAAAAATGATGGGACAAGAAAAAAAATTATGCTTAACAGTATATTTTTTTCTGAAAAAATAGGAATTAAGCTCTTAAAAGTTGAGGAGTAATCTTCGTTAAAAAGATATGATTGATAAACATTAATGTACTTTTATGCATAAGCACAACACCGAATAAATTTTACAAAAACATTAATAATATTGTTAGAAAAAGGTACAAATAAAACCATTCAACACATGATTATATTTCTTAAAAAGAGAAAAGCTTTAATAAACTATTAACACAACCAAATAAGTTATTGAAGATCTAAATTATCTTATTATTTTTTGAGTAAATGGAAGAGCTAATTGATTTACATTTAATAAAAACTCAATTAGCTTGTTTCTTATTGACACTTTTGTAATTAGTATTTGTTACATCAAAAAATTTTTAATTATTACCTATTAACTGGTTTTTGAGTATTGATTATACTAAACTATACTAAACTTAAAAATAATTCCAAGCAAAAATCAACAAAAACTCAGCAACATATATTTCGCTTCATTATTTTAAACAGTTTCATTACAGTTAAATTTGCACAATTTTTGAAGGAAATTTAAATAAATTTTTCCTTTTTGAGAAAATATTTTTGTTTCAGGAAACAAAATCAGTATTACTAATATATTAAAAATACTAACTAATGAATATAATAAAGTAGAAATTATCGAAACCTGTCTATATTGGTATTAGTAATACAAAGTAAGGGAGAATAAAATTTGTAACAGCAGAATTTTTCAACTTAATTTTTAAGTGAGTTTTAATTTTTCTAAGTGAGAAAGGGATATTAAATCTTCAATGGAACATAGTAAACGTGTTAATGTATCTTTTTACTCATAATAATTAGTAAATACCTTTCTAAAGAATCATCACCGCTATTCAACGGTTGTGGTTTCTACTCATGTTTCCGTTTATTACGTAACACTGATATATTCATGACTAATATTCATGGAACTTGAAATTCATACTAGTTAGGTGAATTATTCTTTCTTATTGTTTTTACCTTTGTTTATTTAGAATAAAGAGTTCATACAGCTTTTTTTGCTAAGTACCATAATTGCTTCAACTAGAACTTCAATTTGCCTCTAACTGCTGAAGGACTAAACGTTTATTACGAAGGACGTTTTATTTAGAAGCCATTTTATAAGTAATGATATTACAAGGTTACTTAATAATACAAGAATGATATAGTCAATTAAAAGTGAATGGTTACTTAAAAATAGTTTTATATATACTTTTAATTCAATTCAAATTATGCGATATAGCTTTTCAAAGACGAAATTCCCAATTGTGATATCACGTGAAGATAAAAAAGTTTTATTTTCAACAAAATTTGAACTTAATCAATTTATGACAATTTACATAAATGTTCTCGATTATTTAATAGTTGTAAAAATTTATTAAATAAGTTCCTTGTTGTTTTAAGAATGCTTGGAATACACTCTAAATATATCTATTCAATTTTCTCAAGATTGTAATGTATATTAGATTTTTCTATATAACTTAGTAAAATAACTAGTGATATAAATGCAAAATTAGAGATTATTCCAGGTTTTCTAATTTTTATACTAAGTAACCTTGGGATCCATTGTACCTCTCTGAGCAATATTATACATGAAATAAATTAGAAAATAGGAGTATAATTTTTCTTAATGGCTCAATTTTAAAACTGATAACTGATGCTAATACTTAAGCATTATTTTAAAAATTGAAACGTTAATGTAGCAAATTGAAAGATAAAAATATTCTACTTGAATAACAAAATGGTAGGAAAGGCACTACATCTGATGATGACATCTGTTGTTTAGCTTTCTGTTTGGTCGAAATAGTGAGTGGTAACAAGTATAGAAAAACTAAAAAATTAGTGTTGCTCATCCGAAGAGGCAAATTTGGATGGGTTTTAAAAATAGTTTATACAAATGAGAAAATTTAATTCAATAAAAAATTTGTATTGAAAGTTCAGAGCAAATGTTTATGCAAAATTATGTTAAAGATAAAATCAGCAAGGAAACAATATTTCAAATTCCACAGCATTAAAGCTCTTTTGAAATTTAAAATAATGTTCGAACTTCAATGATCTGCAATATTTTTTCCCCAATTTGCATATTTATCTTCTCTCTCCTTATTTTTACCCATTCAAAATATAAAACATAAACTCGATTGCATTTCTCGATCAGTACTTTATGTATATATAAAACATATGAAGGGAGTAAAAATTATATCTATTAAAGGTGGTTAATTTTTCAGGTGCCCATAAACTCATGTTAAAGTAAAATAAAAACTTGAATCTGACTAAAACACATTTTATTGCCGAAAAAACTCTGTGCGTTAAGAAATTTCTATACATCTTACCTTTATCATTACATTCAAAATATGCTTTTAACATCAAGTTAAGAATTCTGCAGTAATTAAGATACAGATTTTGTATTACATGAATGACTTGTGAACGAATTACATATGCACAATATTTGTAGGGGAACGCATTGTTTACATATCTTGCTGGGAAAAAAATCCAGCGCATGATACTTGTAAAATGAATCTGTCAGTAATGACCTTATTCAACAGATCTATAGTATTTTTAGAGATTTGTTGACATCTTACTATTAACAGATATTCATAATTATACCTATAATAACTCAAATAAAATCAAAAGATGTGACCTTTATTAATAACATATAATTGAATTTTTTCTCACATAAGATTTATTTTTTGCAGTTTTTTTTTTCATTAGTTAAATTAAAACTAAATATTTAAAAATATCTTGTACTTTTAATAACTTGCATTTTATTGTAACTTGCATTTTATAGTGAAATTTTGTAAGTAATCTTCCATTTAAGCAAAAATCTATAACTATACTTAAACAAAAAATATTTTAAATACAAATATTTTTTTACTACTTCAGAATTCATAAGAATAGAGAATATGTTTTTTTTTAATTTCATACACGCACCTAATAAATTTAAAACATAAAGAATACATAAGCAACTGCAAGTACAATAAAATGTTGACATTTAGTTACAAAGAATTTTGACTCTACAGTTGTTTGAAACACTACTCATAATAAAGACTCTCTTCGTTCACTCAGAGTTATTTCAAAAACGTTCCACTTTTTATTCTTAAAGTAAGACAAATATTTACTTTTGAACTAAAACAAAACAAAAGAAGAAGAAAGCAAAGTTTTGTTAATAAGTGAATATTTACTTTTCAGGTTTAACGGAGTTGAAGTTTTTCTCTTAATCTCCTAAAGCACTTAATTTTCTTGAAACTTTCATACAAAATCGTTCATGCATTTTAAAAGTAACAGAAAACAAAAGAAATATTTAAATCCAGTATCCTATAACGTTTATTTTACTTCGAATTTCTAACAATAATGTCATTAAATGTTTTCCATTTCTTTCAAAAATGATTTTGGGATTAAAATTGTGGGCTATAATTTTAAATAGATTTATTTATTATTATTTTGTTTTCCTCCTTTTCTGCTTACTTTTATGCATAATATATCTAATAATACCAGTTTAATAAGCATATTTTACACACATATATTTGGTTCATGTAATTTATACTAAATCTGTTCGTAGATGATTAAGTTGTGTACCGAAATTCTTTATTTTATTTCGTTTCGGGGCTTCTCAGAATATTTTAACGAGTAAAAGGAAACAAAATCTCCATTGAAATCAAATATTGAAAAATAAATATCAGGAATGAACTTCAAAGAAAAATATTAAGTTATTTATAACAATGTTGCTATTGATTATCATATTAAATGTTTTCCTGCAATTATTTTTTCAGAGTGCGTGGGGAATGGTAAAAGTAATATATTCCTTCAAAATATTTTCAAAACAAATCAATCCGAGAACTAATTTTAAACCATTAAAAAATTTTTAAGTTTTAAGTCTCATTACAAAACTTGGATTACTTCTTCTTCTATTGACACAACAGCCCTGGGCGGGTCAAGGCTTTCTCATGAACCCTCTTCTTCCATTTCAAACTCCACTTAGCAATAGTTCTCCAATTAACCACTCCTAAAATTTTCAAATCGTCCCTCTTACAATCAGCCCACCTTCGTTTGGGTCTACCTCTAGTTCTATTTCCAATAGGTTTGTAATTAAAAATTTTGAACGTCAAGGAGGAGAGTTCCATACGGCAGAAGTGTCCCGCAAGCCTCAAACTACCAATTTTGATGGATTTAATGACATCTGCTTCCTTAAATAGCTTATATAATTCAAAATTATATCATTGTTTCTCAAAGCCATTCTCATTCATAGCGTCAAAGATGTATCTAAGAACTTTTCGCTCAAAGATGCTAGCTGTTCAGTCTGTGATTTAGTCAAGGTACAAGTTTTATATCCATATGTAAGTAGAGGTCAGAGGATTATTTTATATAGCGTAATTTTTGTATGTCTTTTAATAAATTTTATCTTTAAAAAGCTTTTACATTGTGGAGGCAGTGATTAGTAGCAGTAATACGTTTTATTAATTTCTGGAACAATGATTTCTTGTTGAGGGAAAATTAATTGAATTAGTTAGTTCTTCCTAAGATATAGAAAAATTGTGTGTGTTTTCCCTCACGATTAACAATTAATAATAATATTTTTTAGCATTTTTTAATTATTTGTCGGGCTGAAATGAGAATTTCCAAAGAACCATTTATTTTTGAATAATTATTCATTAAAATAATGTTTTTTATTTTAAAATATTTACACAAAATTTACCTTTATATTGATGTAAATATAAATACAGCATTTATATACATATGCAGTTCAGGTTTCAGATACATTGGGGAACTTATATTTCATTCGACATAATTCAAAAAGAATATTTGGCCATGAATTTATTAAAACAGCAACATTTAAAACTTAAACAAATTTTTTAGCCATTCTAAAAAAAGAACCTGTAAAAAATATTGAAGTAATTTTTACAGACATAAAAGTCACATTAAAAATTGAATCAATTGAGATCTCTTCACTAAAACAGCAAACATTATTTTATATAAATAATAAGCGCATTGTGTTTTTTCTGCAAAATTAATTGCTTTATAAAAATGATATTTTCGGATAAAATAGTATATTATTTTTAATGACATCTTTTTTTTACTTTCATTAAAGTAAAGTATTTAATTCTAATTAAGCAACAAAAATTGCAGAAACTCGTATCTTTCTCACTTTAAAATCATTTTGGGTAAATTCTTTTGAACTGATTGTTTTGTTTCATAGACATTTTGGAAAATTACATTCCAAACACAAATATATTTCAAACGTTTATCATTTTTATGTAATGAGTATAAGTTATCAAACGATTTGAAAAATTAAAATTTTTTAATAAAATACTGTTTTATTATATTTACAGTACACATATCTAAATACTTTACATAAAACTAAACCATTAAAATTCATTTCACTCAATAGTAATTTCTTATAATTAAATTATTCGAAAATAAGCTTCGATTTAAAGACAAAATTGATTAAAAGACATGATAAAAATACGCTACATAAACAATCATCAGACCCATATTTACCAATGGATCTGAAACTTGGACTTGGACTAAATCTCAGACTGAACATCTACCCATCTTAGACCAAAAAGTTCTTAGATACATCTTTGAAGCTGTGAATGAGAATGGTTTGTGGAAACAACGACATAATTTTGAATTATACAAGCAATTTAAGGAAGCAGATGTCAGTAAATCCATCAGGATTGGTTGTTTAATGTTTGCTGGTCATATCTGCCGATTTTTGCCCTCATCCTTTGGTGTTCAGAATTTTCAATTACAAACCTATTGGAACTAAAACTGGGGATAGGCTCAAATGGCGATGGGCTCATTGCGTGGATGACAACTTTAAAGTTTTAAGAGTAACTAATTGAAGAACTGTTGCTAAGCAGAGATCGGATTGGAAAAGAGTTCTTGAAAAGGCCTTAGCCTACCTAGGTATGTTGTATTAATAGAAGAAGAAGCTTCGGATTTCTAACATATTTTTGCTTTATAAAATCTATACGGCAATAGAGAAAAATTATAGCCTTAAAAATAAGAATAATGCATAAACTCAAATTTTTATTGAAAATACCACTCACTTTACTCATCAACTGAAGCTCATCTAGCAAAAGCTTTAGAAGAAAAGCGGTGTAGCAATTATAAATCCATGACAAGTTTGAGAAGAAATAGAATTTATGTATATCCTATTACACCCATTCTGTAAGTTTTTCGATCGTCTCTCGACGATTATATTCCCAGCATGAACAGACTTTTTGCCTAAAGTTAAACAAAAATGCTCTTGTAAAAACTTCCTTTTTTAAAATTACATCACTTCTCTCTCTCTCTCTCTCCACTGTTTAACGATTCACTGGCTTTTCAGAATATGTATCTCTAAACGCATAAAGCGAGTGATTATGTCAAAAAACGTAACTAAAATGTATGATGCAATTTTCCAGATGTGAAAGACAATTATACATTATATTCTGAAGTTTGAACTTTTCCGTGTTTGAAAGGTCAATCTACAACTTTTCCACTCCATCACGATTGCGATACAGAGAACTGAAACCATATCTCCTTCCTTTATTTTTATCGTTTATGGATTGTATGCTCCATCGAAGCAGAAGCTGATTCATTTTAATGAATTAATTTATTCCATCACTGATTTTTGAGATGGGCTTGTACATTGATTAATCAAGGTTCCGACCAAAATGTCAGAGTTTATTTGGCACTTATTTGTTTGTAATAACTAGTGCTAAATAATACTTACAAACTTATTTTGTAAGCATGAAAAATAATCAATATGTAATTTTGTTACCTTGTTTGCCATATAGAATATTAATGGAATGGTCTGTTATTTGACTGTAGTTTGGAAGAAATAAGTTACATTTAAGATGTGTATAATTTTACATATGGAAAAAAAAACTTTATTATTTCAATAACAAATTTATGTGAAGAAATCTTTTCCTTGGATTGAGAAGTATTCTTAGTATATTTTTAGCTTTGTATAAATATTTTTATTTCAAAACTAATATCTAAATAATTTATAAGTCAATTTTCTCTTCTTGATTAACATAATTATTTTATTGCTTTTTTTTATTTAATTGTACATCCATCCATCAAAAATCATCACGATAAAGCATATAAATAAATTGGGAATTACATGTGTGTTTAACTGCGTGTTAGATAATATTTTAGCCAATTTAAACAGTTTAATTTTAAGTAATATTAAAAAATATTGATATAATTAAGACGCAAAACAAATTTTTTATCAAGATTTATTTTATTAATTTTAAATATTTATTTTTATAGATAGAAACAAATTTATTGAACAATTATTTTAAAATTATTTTGTTAAATTGCATTCACATATATTTAAAATGAAAAATTTTTAAAACATACTTACATTTTAAAATCTACATTTAAATATTTAAATTACGTATTTTTCAAGCTTATTTTTTAAAATTCAAGTTATAAGTATCCTTATTCGAAAACTTCCTAACTCTCTTTTCCTTGATGAACATCAAACTTTTACAAAAATAAATTAGTACAGTTTCATGAAATATATATCTGTTTAAGATTTGATAGCTTGAATATTTAAACAGTGCTTTAGACTCTAATAAAATATTATAAAAACAAATCATAAACGTACCTTAATATGCCATAAAATATTGCTACAATGCAGTAAAAATAGTTTTTGAATTTACAAAATACAGCTTAAAAAAATAAACGTACTCATTGCCTTAAAATATTATTCTATCTTGAAAACGTTATAGTTGGTGAATAAATTTAATTTAAGAATATATCAGGGGAAAATTAATTGCAATTAAATAGCACAAAACATTTCTTTTTTCAAACGTGCGTGACTTTTAATTACAATGATCAATCAAAGCAGATTTTCTTATCACTTCAAAAAACCCTTCTTGAATACAAAAGCAAACGATTAAACATCAATTAAGCTTATTTGCTTCTTTATATCCGCAGTCGCTTGATAATACCACGACGGGATGGCATCATTTTTTTCAGCTAGAGAAAGGTCATGGCGTCATATCTCTCTCTCATCAATTTCTCGTCGCATCTTGAGTTTAATCACAAATGACTGGAAAAGTCCAACAAGCCTAAGAAAAATGTTCCTGAAAAACTAAATAAACGAACGGCTGTGTGTTCCTGAACTTTGGCATACCAGATCCGGGTTATGGGAGAGTTTTTGCCATTATCGCATTATGCATATGAGTCAAGGAATGTCTTGGTCGGTCGTTTGGAATATATGCGCCACGGGCCTTCCAGAAATCGCGTCGAAAGTGTATGTCCGTTCATTTACCCTTACCCAACAAAGCGAAGTGAACAGTGAAGCGTGATCTTCTCTGTCTAGGCTTCACTTTCCAGCGAGTTTATTTCTTTTCTTTTTGACTTTTCTATACCATTAGGTTTTCGTAAACTGCGCTATTTGAAATGACGCTTTTTAAAAAGATGCGCCACTGGATATGTAGTTAAGTGGCATGGAATTAGGAAGTTGTAAAGGAGAAGGAAGAGTGTGTTATTAGCTTAACTACATAGCAAAGTGATTGCTTAGCATTTTGTGATAATAAAAGTATTTCAGATTTTTAGTGGTGGTAATAATAGTAATACAAGTTGTCGTTGTTGTAGCACCTGACGATAAAATCGATTTGTACGTGAACTTGTCAAATGCCTGTAAAAAAACTAATCAGATTTATATGTATGAACTTTCGCTAAAGTGAGAGGAAAATTTAAAATTATTTAAAATATGAGTGTAAAAAGATATGAGAATTGTTTTCGTAAAATCTCGATTAATTAATTTTTCATTTCTTTTCTTTGGAATGCATACTTATTTTTTCATACTGATGCATTGATTTATGTCATATTGTATGAATTGTAAATAAGGAATGTTTTAAGAAATAATAAATGATAATTATGGAACCAAAATTATTAGTATTCTAAAGAATGTAAGGCAAATGCTTTTAAGGTAACTGATTGCGTTCAGAATCGCGATTTTTCAAAAGTATATAAATAAATATTTGTTTTGATATTTATTCCCACTCTAATTAGAATATACATATAAAACTTTTGAAGGATATTATTTTAAAAAAATGAATTATTTCAGTGCAGTTTTTTGACAAAAAAAATGAAAAAATGGCACACTTTTGAAACACTATCTTTTTATGAAAATTGCTTCTATAATAATAATATTTTGCCTATATATATTTTTATATAGCTACAATTAACATACACAGATTGTACTATGAATTTTAAATAAATAACGTAGGAGTGAATTTATTCCTTTTTTAATATATCAGAGTAGAGAAATTTTAACAAAAAACAACAGTTATTATTTCACTTTATCATAACAATGAAAATAATGTAAATTTTTCAAAAATATTAGTTCAGGTTCTGTGGGTATGTCCACACAGCTATATATATAACCAAAATATTTTGATTCTGAAAGCATTTTTCATTAAAAGAAAATGTTTCAAACAAATGTCATTCTTTCTGAATTTTTTTGCCAAGAAATTTCATTTAAATAATTTTTTATAATAATATTTTCTTAAAACAATTTATATTTTAATTTAACTGTCACTAAATATCAAAAATGTTACTCATTTATATGTTGTTGTTTTTTTCAAAACCACGGTTTCAAACGTGGTAAGTCGTCACCTTAAGAAATGAAAACTCATGAAACTTGATACTTTACGTTAATTATTTTATTCCTACAACATACTTGAAGATTCTTCTATCAGTTACTTATCTTAGATTCAGTATAAAAAATAAATTTAAGAAACTAAAGATGTGTATTTCATCTTAAAAATTTCGCAACATCTTTTGAAAAATAACTAAATCTTCTTGCGCATAATTTTAAAAACATGTTTCTGGGTTATGACAGTGACCCATTGTTTTTATAATTCGTTTCTAGACCATTTAATGCGTGGGGATTATCTGCATATTTTTTGTTCCTTGAATGACCCGACATCTAAAGAAGAAAGATTACAATGTGGGTATAAACTGACCTTCAATTGCTTAACTAGGTTTTAATTTTTGTGTTGTTACACATGACTCACAATGCATCTTAGCAGTAAAATGGAGGGAAAAAAACTTTCTTCCCTACATATTTCTTGCAAAATTTATTTTTGCATTACTAAAACTAAAGTAATTAAGCTGTATTTGTGCACATTCAAAACGTGCGCTATCGAAACATTTGAGCAGCACATAATGAATGCATTCCTTTTTCATTTCAAATGTGTGCGTGCGTGTGCATGCATGTGTGTGTTTTAATTTGTCCTTCAAAATGGTTTTATTTTTAACAAAGTTATACTTTTTTTTATCTTTAACTTACGTTATAGGAATGGGAAATTGTTTTAGCTTGAGATCCACTATGTTGGAAGAGCAGGATACCGGAAGATCGCTCCTTTTTAAAATGATTGTATTCATTTGTAAACTTTGCATCTCAGAAAGGTGTAAATTGTACCATAAAAAATCAATAGAGATCAATAAATGTAAGTAAAATAAAATAGTAACAATTTTTTATATATTTTATTTTTGTCACTAACACTGAGTTATAAATCATCTAATAAACGCCCCTTCACAATTTCTGCATCATCAAATGGTTCCATATGATTACCAATAATATAATAAACTTCATAAGATGTCTTTGTTACCGCTGTGACATTACCACTGACAAAACACTTTGTTGCTATTGCAAAGATTATTCAAGAAAGCCTATTTATTACCTCTTGAAAGGGATCTTCGAGGGAAAATGTCATTGAATGATTCCTGTTTATTG
Organism: Trichonephila clavata; assembly: GCA_019973975.1. Lineage (NCBI taxonomy): Eukaryota > Metazoa > Arthropoda > Arachnida > Araneae > Nephilidae > Trichonephila > Trichonephila clavata. The sequence goes on along the minus strand of BMAO01030722.1, from coordinate 3,461 downwards.
GTATTTTTTAAATACAGCACTTTCGAAACAAATCAAACAATTACTGATCCATGTTCGTTTTTCACTACAAAATAGTCAACTTCCTAAAATTTTTGAAACAATATATTTTCTTCGGATATTTTTCACTTACAAGATATGCAAGATACTTAAAAATTAGTCCCCCCCCTCCATAAAACTGTCATTACTCCGCTGTTGCCTGTTATCACTAACCGTAACCGTTACAAAAAGAATATCAATTTGCACTCGTACGACATTGACAACAAAAGGCAAAATTGATAGATTTGTGTGTGTGATTTCTTGACATCAGTTTTTTAATATATTGTTCTTAAATAAGTGAATTTTTTAGAGCAATGGGCACTGACCGGACCATTAAAAACGCCTCTGTGGGCCGCAGGTTGAGTAACGCTGTCGTAGATCTTAACAAAATGGTTCAGAAACACTAAACTTCACAGAGCTTCCACAAATTATCATTACATCACTTTTGAAAGAGATATAGAGATATTAAATCGATAATATCTCCAAAAAAAATTTCAGATCGTTGTAATCCTTTGTCGCTGGGAAAAGAGATTTCGCAGATATTAAAACCTCGCGAAATGATTCACATCTATCTTCCATTTCAAACCCTAAAACTAAACCCACCATTTTCTTATCCGAGACAGATACAACTTCATCTCCGATGATGCTTAACTTACGGATCATAATAGAAGCATTCCATTGGTAGAAAATGAATCGTACGATAACAACTGATGTTTACTGTCATCAATTAGAGGAACGAGTACTGGTTCTGAATTCTTAAACATTAGCATTGGCATACAACAGAAAGATGCTTCAGTTAATCGATGATATCTGTGTACCTGAAGAATGGTACAAAATAAATTATAATGATACGGACTGAGGCCACACCTGCGTTAGCTAAATTAAGTTTTATCTAATTATTGTTCTTAATGGTTTCCAAAACCTTTAGCTCCGGGTTGCAGTTTATCTACATAAAAATAAATTTTCTGTAAGATGATATTGTTACATTTACTTCATTTAAAGAATCAATTTCTTCAAAATAAAAAATATTTATAAATATATATGTGTAATTTTACCACCGATACAAAAAGCAGTTATAAAATTAAAGTACAGGGTATGCCAAAAAAGTTCATTCTAATTTTTAAAATTCATAAAAAATGAAGAAATGACGATGAAGAAAAGCTGTTTGAAAGAAAGTGATCACACAAGAAAGTCAAATTTCTTTTAGGGGCAAAAAAAAAAACATTTTTGTTAAAAATATCACTGGTAGAGAGTTCTGACAGTTCGAAACACAATATACAAAACACTAGTGCACTCTATTAATTTATTCTTCCTATAACAACTGTTCAACATACCTCTAGAATAGGGGTGACCTACCTTTTTGGGGAGAGTGTCACTATCTGATAAAAAAAATTATGCGTGCAACTTTTTCAACTTTTCCAATAAATAAAAGAAATAGGATGGAAAGTCAAAAATTGTTACTTATAAGCTTATTATGGGATTTTTACACAAATAACACATTTTTAGCGCAAGTCTAGATTGTGGAAATTTAAAAATAATATAATAAATAAGACAAAAGTACAAACTTTGTTTTATTGTTAATAAACTTTTTACAGGTTCAATCAGTTAAGTTAGGTACATAAAAAAGAGTAACTTGAATCATTTAACTCTAAATAATTATATTAAACAGCAGTACTTAATAAGCTTTTAAATTAGTAATTTAGATGGTTATTAGGCTGTTTTAGATGCACATCAGCTAATTTCGAGCAATATTTGGATTTTGTGTTCAAAATAGAAAACATTTATCCGCAAACATATGTTGATCCAAGTTTTGAGGGGGTGGGTCTGAGACAACCGCATTTAAATAAAATTGCAAACAAAATTGTTGTTTATTATTACCTTTTGAATTTTTTTGATTTTTCAGTAAGTCTTAGCGTGCTACGGTTACAACTCCGACGTGCCACATTGAGGCACGCGTGCCGCGGGTTGGCCACCCCTTCTCTAGGACATTGTCCGGCACAACTAAGGCCAATAGGACTATTTACTCTGTCCTCACCCAAGGTAATAAATAAGAATCGTTTCACTGGATTAGTATACCATGAAGGTGCGCCATTCTACGTGAAAACCATGCTAGTCATCTGATCCTTAAAAATGAATAAAAATGCAAGTGAAATGAATACCAAGAATTTATTTCAAATATAAACATAAATATATGTATAGTCTTACTTTTTGAAAATTGTAAATTCCACAAGGCATAAATTAAAGCCTAGAGGAGTGATATTTTTCCATTAAATTTTCTCGCAGTTATTCAAATAAATTAGTTGATTTCGATAGTAAGAATACAAATATAATTTTAATAAATATATAATCCTGAATAACAACTGTATATTTATTTATTACATTTAGTATCTAATATGAAAACTTAAAATCACATTTTCAGTTTATCATATTCTGATACTTAATTGAAAAATCTTGAATGCAAATTTAATAGATTAAACGAACAATTTATTTTGATTGCCAACCTAATATTGAAACTGTGTACTCTAACTATGAGAAGATTATCTATATCAGTACTTTTAGAAAAATGGTAGTTCTTAACAGAAGATTCATAGCTGATTTTGTCTTTTAGTCTCAACTAACTATTTTGAGTTTTATACAGACAATTGCTAGCTAAATCTTTGTCAATATGCAAGTTCCATTGAGCAATTTAGCCCTTATTTTATTTAATGTCTGGGCTATAAAAGTCGCAAGGTTAACCAAATCAAGCAATTCAAAACTCTACATTGTTTTTACAGACGTCTTGGCAATGAGTTTAAAACTTACTTTGACGTCTAGAGATAGTTGAGAGAAAAATGTCTGTAACTTCAAACGTCAAAGAAAACTTTCTAAAGATCAAATTCTCTAACAGTTTATACATATACGTGGCCTCTTAAAACAACTTTATAAATGTGTTTTGCTTTATACAATGCAATTGTTTCATGAAATTAGTCTGTGTTTTTAATGTGAGGGATGATGCAGAAGCATTCTTTTTAAAATACTTGATTTTAGTCAACATTATGAATGTTTCGAATTTTCTTGAAGTTCTTTTTAACTCAAATATTTTTAGAGAAATCAGAGTTTTGAAAAATTGTATCTAAATTATTCAAATGAAAGCGTTCTTAGAAATTTATTACTTTCAACAATGAAATTAATCGTCGTTTCTTGTTGTGGCAAGTTGTCACAGAAATAAAAAACAAGTTTTAGAAAAATTATTTCACTACAACAAAAGAATATAGATTTTTCTTTTAATTGAAATTTGGCAAAAGAAATATTAACTATTATTTATTTTATTTAAACTTTTTATAAGCAAAATATTAATTTCACTTTAAATTAATTGCTATCTTAAAAGGAGTTGTTTGTTTAATTAGTTCAGTTATTTGATACTATTTTATATCTCGCATAAATAA